>JAOXJP010190839.1:0-12258 GCA_025762735.1 Platanus orientalis | reverse complement strand
TAGGCTAATTTGGTAAATTTTACCAAAAATAGCAAAAACGAGTTACTAACAAAATCAAATACTACTATCACTAGGAAGCATCCCAGAACAAACGGGATCTTATTTTGACTTCTAAATAGAAAGTTATAGCGAAAACGAAATTCACTAAAAATAGAAAAAATGCTAATTTGAAGGCCTAAACGAAGGAATTTATGTGAAAAGTGGCGATGCTCACAGCAAAGCTGTGAGTTATGATCCTCGCGAAATTTTGCTTAACCTCACCAAATTTCATGCAATTCTAATCTTGGGGCTCTGTTCTACATCACTACATGATTGTTGGTTTGGACTCTGGTATAATTGTGATTCTCAAGTACAACAGAGAGAAAGTGTCTTGGATAAAATTCACCAAGAAGAGTTATGGAAATCGGTTCTGATGTTGTATTGTTCTGGGACAATACCATGCTGTTGACCCCAAGGGCCATGCGGTAATGATTGGTGCTTGTGAGCAAGGCAGACAATTTTGTCGCCTTTAGAAGGCCACGAGTTTCACACCATTGTGCATTTCACTGCTGGGGTTGATTGCAGTTTTGATAACCTGATTTTTTGCTGTTATTGAGCTTGATTACTCAGAAATTGACTAGGATTCAACTGGGCAGGCAGCAAATGAGGCTCAGAAACATCTCACTTTCTATAAGCTTTATCTTCGGCTCAATCACATCTGTAGAAAATGGTCGAAGCCAATTGGCAATTGGACCAACATGCTCGTCACAGTACCCAGCGGTGGAGATGGCCCTAGTGGTGTGCGGAGACTTTTGTCATTTATAAGAACCAGGGCTACTCTAATGTTCAACACTAACCCAATTAACCAAAAGTAATCGGCCGAGACCGCCTTACCTGACAGGGGGCAGTGAGGATTTTATACGCTGACCCCTAACCTGCACCGACGTCCGCTGATGGTCAAACGGGTGGAAACATCAGCACCAAAAGTGATTTTCTTGTTTGGAGGCATGTGTAAATCACTTCTGATGCTGATGTGGCTCGTTTGCCTACGCTTAGAAAAGCCTCACCGGATAGTGGGGAGCAATCCGAATGGATAAAAAATGCTCACCTTAACTAATACAAACCACTGCTCCTTGTCAGGCAGCGGGCACATCAGTGAATATACACCCTCCAAAAAAGTGAAAATCACTTTTCAACGCTGAAGTGTCCGCCCCTGATAAGGAGCAGCTGATGAGCGTTTGTTAAGGGAAGCGTTCATAAACCAAAACGGTTAAGCTGGCAAGGGGTTTTCGTCTTACTGTATAGGGTCTGTAGTTTGCCTTTACTAGTAAGGGTGCTTGAGGGCTCCTGGCTTTTTGGCTGAGCCGGGCAAGAAACGCCCCAATTAGTAAGTAAGCCATTGCACGCTAGCGCACGGAGCTGTCATTCCAAGGTGTGTGCAGATTTACCTACGTTGCTTGGGGTGCTCATAGTATATGCCGCTACTCACAAGCAGTGGTCCATGTTCTTCTTTTTGTTGCAGACAGAATATGGGGATTTATTTAAGGTTAGATTGGAACATGAGAGCGAATGTGTTACAGATTTGAAGATCAAGTATTTTGATACAATGTGTCTGTTATGGATGCATGCAGTGAGCATTCTGAAAACAGCGTTTCTATTTGCTGCTTCAGAGTTGTGGAATCATGCCTTGTATCAGTTTAAGGCAGTAGGAGATGATGCCGATGTGGAGTCTTCATCAGCTACTCATGGGAAAGCGAAGAAGGTTTTCAGCCTGTATTTTTCCGGCCTAGGGGCCTTTTTAAGAACCTTGTTAGAAGTGATCTAGTTGAGAGCTTGATGCCAATCATGGACATGAAAGCTTGCAAATATATTTGAGTAAGAGACTTCCCAGGTATTCTGCAGGGCTGTAAACGGAGCGAATTAGAAGCGGGGGGGACATCCGAATTCGATTCGTTTAGTTTAAGTAGACATCCGCATCCGAAGAATATATCACAAATAACATTCGTATTCGAGTCTGTCCCTTGAACCGAATATTCGATAGGATTCGGATATCCGATTACAATCACTGAAACCCTAAAAATTTTAGAAATTTAGAAATCGATGTCACAAAAACAGGGGAATAAATTAAACCATTAAAAAGTGGGGTTTAAAACAATAGAATAAAAGAAGAAGAAGAAGAAACGCCCCTGCCCTCTCTTGCTCACCGTCTCCAACGCAGCAACGCCCCTGACCTTCTTTTGGTTGCTGTTTCCAATGGAACGCCCCTCTCGCCCTCTCTTGCTCTCCGTCTCCAACTCAGCAACGCCTCTGCCTCTCTATCTCTCTCCTCTTCTCTTCTCTTCTCTCACACCTCTCGAATATTATCTCTTGCTAGCTTTTTTAGTATTCTTATAAAGATATTTATTTTACTAAAATACCCTCATTTTGCTTCAATTTACCAAGTACCTCTATTTAGATAATAATTTTGGATTTGATACTCTTATATAGAATACCTACCTTTTTAACTGACCATTTATTTTTAGGACGTCTTTAACCCCCAACACATTATGTATCAATTTTTAGAGTAGCTACATTTGCTGAGCACGGGTAAGAAATCAAAGTCATTAGATAAATAAATAAACAAAATAATGAAACTTCACAATAAAAAATCAATTCCTTAAATTAGAATGCTAACTCCACAATCATCATAATAACGGAGAAGAAGAAATCAAAGTAATAAGATGCATAAATAAATAACATAATGACAAATTCAACAACTTCCATTTTGGTTTGCAACAAATGGTCGGACGTATAGACATATGCTTATGCAACAAAGCTCCAAATGTGATAATACTAGTGTCATGTTTCATTATGATGATCCAATTAAACTTGGTAACATCTCTATAAAATTACAAAAGCACTCAAGAAAATCTAGTAATTGTGGGAGTACAAAAGTCAATCCTACCAGCAATGTCAGAAGGGGAACTGATTATATATAAATATTTTCACGTTTGCACTGAGGTAGAACCGCCTTGAACATGAGGAAGTAGAGGCAACGGTAGAGCATCACACACATAACCAATAATGGTCAGAATGGTTATGGAACCTATGGCAAGGACAGAGAATAAAAGTTCAGCACTACAGGTTTTTCATTAACAATACCATGAAAATAACTGATTGTTGCAATCTACACTCTAAAGAATCAATGGTAGAGAGAATGCCATTAAAACATAATGAAAAATTTATCTTTTAAAATTTTATTATGTTCTTCCATATGCAAAACAGCAGGTTAGTTACATTTGTATGCTATATGTAGAAAACAGAATCTAACTGAAGCTAAGTTATGTAAAATCACTAAAATTGGTACCGTTACCAATAAACTATTCGTGCAGCCCCAACTGTGAACTCTCCTCTACATTGTTGGAGTCAGCAAAGCAAATGCTCGAATCCTGGTAAACTAAGAAGAATAAAATATCAGAGGAAAAAAGAAGGATACTTAGAAAAACAAAGATCTATAAATTAATTAGTCAAATTTGAGGATAAACTCATGAGAAAAAATAAAATTAGTGCAAGAAATCAAGCTTCCCAAAAATGATAACAACTTGTAACAAAATCTTCAAAACTTGATTTGCTAGAGTGAGCATAGCAAATGCTACTGATCTTATGTTATTGGAAAAAAAGAGTAAGATCTTTTAACTTTCTACTGATGAACAACATAATAACAAAGAAAACTGCAACAAACCCACTTGAAGAAGAAAAAAAAAAAAAAAAGGATCAAGATTTAAAACTAATCTAAGAACCATCAACTGAAATACCTCAAACCCACAAGTGGTAAGACAACCTCTCCTGCAGAACTCAATCTTTACTTCCATAGTTGAAAACCTTCAGCAACAGCAATTGTCACAGTCCGTCAACGAACAACATCAAGAGGAGTCGCAGGCAAATGTGAGAAGTTTGGGTTAAGAGATAGGGCTTTAAAAGAAAAAGAAGTTTTTGGGAGAGAGAAAGAAGAAGAGGCATTTGGATGGTTCTCAGTTTTAACAATTGGCACAGACATTAATGCAATATAAGAACAATACAAGTGAATAAGATGATATACCAGATGTAGTCGGCAATGATCTTATCCACGTAGGGTGTAATATCCACATTTAACAAAGTTAAAGCTTCCAACCTGTTCACACTTCACAATGCTATTTTCAGACTTCGAAGCTAAGACTATAAATTTGGCAGAGCCTTTAGCAACTCCATTTTAAGATCTATATGCAGATTAGGAAAGAGTTGGGTTAGGCTTAGGCCTACCCCAAATCCAAAAAAAAAAAAAAAAAAAAAAACCAACAAAGAAATTGGAAATTATTTTTTGAAGAGATTGATCCATACCTGTTTATTTTGAAGAAATTTTGTTGTAAGACTTGACCAATAAGAAAAAAAAACAACAAATAAACCAAAAATGAAAAACCATAAAACAAATCTAATCGAGAGGTGAGACCTTGGCAGAACTGTAGATGATGGCTACAATCCTTAAAAAGCGTCAAGAATGAAAAAGAAAAAAGAAAAAAATACTCTTAAAATTTAGAGAGGGAGAGAGAGGAAGAAATTGCATACTTGATTCTTCACCAATGTCGTAGATGTCAAAAAGGAGAAGAGAAGGGGAAAAATCGACAATGGCTTAGGGTTTCAAAGTTCTAGGGAATGCCCTTCCTTCTCACTTTCTCATGCACAACATCTTCGGCTACGCATAAGCCCTAAATCCTAAATCCCTTGACTGAGAAAGGATGAAGGAGCTTTAAATTCTTTATGTGCTGATGAAAGGGATTTTCTACCAAGGAGGGAGATTAACAAAGAGAGCAAGACATACTTGATGATCGCCAGAATAAAAATTTATGATCTGGTCATACAGATTGTCCGGTGAGCATATGAGCTGATGAAGGGAAGCAGGTGCTATTGTGGAACTCAACGTAAGAAAGATAGTGAAACGAAGAGGGGGAAGAGAGGGGAATAGGTGAGGAAGCGAGAGGGAGAGGAGAGAAAGGGATGATGGAAAACTCCAGAAGGAGCATTGGATGGAGCAAAAGAGAGTTTCTCGAAGCAGGAGGAAAAACAGAAAAAATGAACAATATATATATATATATATATATAAACATGTAAACAATAAAAAATAAAGAAAGAAAATCCCAAAAAAACAAAGTGCAAGTCTGTAATGAGCCCCCTTTACTTTCTTATTATACTAGCAAGTGAGCCCGTGTTGAGCACGAGCGAGAAATCAAAGTCGTTAGATAAATAAATAAATAAAATAATGAAACAATTAGCCAAAATTGTATTTGTTGAAGAAAATAGTGAATTCTAAAAAAACATAAGATTAATTTGAAAATAATTGAAAAGAAGAAATCAATCAAAGTCATAAGATGAAAAATAAATAAAATAATAAGACTTCACAAAGAAAGGAAATCAATTCCTTAAATTCAAATGCTAACTCCGCAATCATCATAATAATTAAGAAGAAGAAATCAAAGTCTTAAAATACATAAATAAATAAAATAATGAGAAACTGAACAACTTCCATTAGTTTGGGTTTGCTACATATATATGCTTAAATTATAACCTAAAAGGTGAATAAACCTTCTATCAGTTTGGGTTTACCACATATATATGCTCAGATTATAACCTAAAAGGTGAACAAACCTGTAAATTATGGTGAGAATAAAGAAAATTTAATGTTCTTTGCTCCCATCCACACTTGTATTGCATCATCCATCTCCTAAACCCAGCTTCAAATCAAGGAGGTTGGCCCTCTATTCGATTAATACTCCAATTAAAGCATACACAACGCAGTAGATCACAGAAATATTGATCAAACACAATGTTTGTATCTCACAATTCTTTTAAAACAAAAAAAAAAATTTCATGGCCAAAGAAGAAGAGTGCAATTGAATCCAATATATTTAGTATCCAACAAAAGAGAAAAAAAAAATAGAAGAAACAATATAAAAAAAAAGAGAGCTTACCAAATAGCTTTGTCAAGAGAATTAGCATCCGTAGGCAGCACAAAAGAAGACTCGAGTTCAGTCGTTATACATTGCCATTTCAAATTGGATTTAAGCTTTCCAAGAAGACATCAGTTTAGATATGGAGAGCAGTAAGGATTCAAAGGAATTAAAAGCGTCAGAATTTGACCTGAACAAAGCATTTTTGAAACCCTAGACCAGTGTCTGCTAGTGTGAAGTAAAAGAAACCGATGTAGCAGTAGAGATCTCTTCCTTTCCTCCTTTGTGATGCTCCATTAATGGATTGAAACTGAACAAATGAGGGGAGCAAAACAGTGGAACTACATAAAAATAAAAACAAGTAAAAATTAAAAAGATTCAAGGGGTGTCTTAATTCCCATACCATTGCTCTTCCAATACCGACTTCCACCTTTCCCAAACCTATCTTCTTCCTAGATGTATTCAAACTACAAAGAATTGTAAGAATAAATGTAGTAATAAGGATCTTGCTAATAAAGAAAGACTCATCCTAAAATGCTCAAAACTCCATATGAGGCATGAGATATGTATTTAGAAACTCTCATACTTTTAACTCTAGATAAGCATTTTAGAAATATAAAAACACATACTTCCAAAATTTGGACAGTTCAACTGAAATCACAAATCAAGGTATGAGCTAAACACATATTCTAGCAGATCTCATATCCCACACCAAATCTCAATTGATAATCCCAACAGACCAATGTACCATAAGAAGACATCATTGAAAGCATAAAGCCTTATTTCCGATCAAAATTCCATTAAATCATACAAGAATTCAAACAGAACAAACAACCTGAGATATTTTTGGTTGTCAATATTTATCAAAATAATAATAATAATAATACTTATAAAACTTTGAAAGCAACCATTTGAATATCTCGGGAAATTAAAAAGTCCATCATCATATCATATGAGCTCTCACCATCACATAGATTGCTACAATCATCATTTAAAAACAATGGAGATTTTAACGAAAGAACAATGGAAACAGGTGGGTGGCGAGTTGTGTAGTACTTGAAAGTCTGAAATCATTTCCACCCTAGTATGAGGTTTCTTGATAATGTAGGTTTGAACCACCTATTAAATCTTAGAAATTTGTTTCACACCATGGTGGAATGAACTCCTTATCTGCAATGAAGAAAAAATAGAGCAACATCAGTCAATATTAAGATAAGAAATTCATAAAAAAAAATCATCAAATTCAATGAGCAATTAATACTTAGTAGAATGATCTTCCTTCTCTAACACAATATTGAATTGAACAAATCAACATAATGGGCGTATAAACCAAATCAACCCAGTTCCAAATGCTCTGTAAAATAAAAAATCATAGTCCTCTAGAAGTTCTTGCAACCTGACAATCTCAACCCAGTAGAGTTAAGGGTCCCTGATTTCGGTTGAATAAGTGGGTGTCTTCAGCTAGCTATAGAACTCCAGTAAACAACCTGAAATCAAATCAACAAAATAAATTTATTCTTAAAATATTAAGAAATGTAAAGTAGAACCACCAGCATCAGTCTCTCTCCACCATCCTTCTCATCGTCCACTTCTCTCCACCAGTCCGACACATACGTCTCCAAAGAATAAGTCTTATTGTTAGAAGCCCTAAATCCACTTAGTGGTTGAAGGCCAAAAGAGGAACAGAGGGGATTAAACTAGAAAAAATGAGAAAATGAAAGAAATAAATGAAAGAAAAATGGAAAATACCCTCTTTCCTGATAATGAACGATGGGGCATCGAGCTCTCTTTTAAGCCTCCAAAAAGATTCCCTTGTTCCTACAATGTGCGAAAAGGGCATGGGTTTAGGGAGCAAAGAAAAAGAGAGGGAGAAGGGTTTGGCAGTTAAAGACATCGATGGGTTTAGGGAGGACTGAACAAGAGGGGGATTTTTGAAAATTTTTAACTATTTTCAAAGCTTCATAAAAGAAAAAAAAATCAATTAGAGAAGAAAAGCAACAAACTTACACCTATTCGTTTCCCCTCCAGGATTGATCACACGCTTCTCTTTGCAATAATTTTGTTCTCATGAATCTAAACCACCTATTTGGATAATGGACCGATGATTGCCTCTAGGGCTTTTGCAAGGAGAAGAAGAAAAAAAAATGAAGGAAAAAATAGAAAGAAAAGAAAAGAAAAAAAAAAGTGACGAAGAAGAAGGGGAAGATGGAGTGGGACTGTGAGAGAAGACGATGAGGGAAAGAGACAGGAGGTAGGGAAGTATCTGGAAGAGGCATGAAGGAACAGGAAAGAAAGAAAAAAAAATGACGAAAGGGAAGACCATAACATCAATCGATCGACTCTAGTACTCATGCCTCATATGGAAGAGGCATGAAGGAACAGGAAAGAAAGAGGAAAAAAAATGACAAAAGGGAAGACCATAACATCAATCAATCAACTCTAGTACTCATGCCTCATATTTTATTAAAAAATATATAAGAAAAAAAATTGGTAAAAACAAACGATTGTCAAATGGTATTTAATGTAGGAATAGTTCATCTCGTAAAGAAAGAGTCGGAATCGTCGGAAGAGAGGAAGAGGGGAGAGGAAGAAAGGAAGAAAAATGGGTATAACGGAGGGGAAAGGCCGAATGGGGAAAGGAAGGGAAAGAAAAGTTGGAGAAGACTCTAGAAACAGGGTTACGTGTCAACAAAAAGAAATTAAAGAAAGAAAATTCAAAAAAACCACAAAAAAGAACTGTAGCCAGACCCTTTACTTTCTTATATATAATAGATATAGATATAAATAGAAGCTTACAAAGCATGGACTAGGACTGTAACCTAAGCTTTTGTATCTGGTACGGATCTTATTTAATCCGTTTAAGGTGTATATGGATGCATCTATATTCGATTCTTTTAATAATATTCGTTTCATTTAACACATATTCATTTATAAGCAAACTGAATACAAACATTTAGACAATTTTTTCCAACTAAATATTCATATTCGTTAATCTTTATTGTAATCATCATCATCTTAACCTCCATTGTTGAATTAGCGACAAAGAGACTTCCAACATCTTCTTCTTTCTTCTCTAAGGTCTTCTAGTACTCTCTGCTCTTCTTATTGGGGATAACAGTCCAATCCCACCCAACTTCTCTCCCTCACCCTATATTTTTTATCTCAAAATATGTGTCACCTCACAAAACCTTAATTTCTGACAGAAAGTGATATATCTGGATTCTCATCCTATATTCGATTAAGTAAACGAAGACTTGAATATAAATTTGTCTATATCCACCTCATATTCAATCCATTTACAGCCCTAACATGAACTCGTTCAAGACGTATTCGGTCCGTTTGCCATGGATTTCTGACAGAAAGTGATATATCTGGATTCTCATCCTATATTCGATTAAGTAAACGAAGACTTGAATATAAATATGTGTATATCCACCTCATATTCAATCCATTTACAGCCCTAACATGGACTCGTTCAAGACGTATTCGGTCCGTTTGCCATGGATTCGTTCATGACAAAGTCCTCTTCATCTTTCTATGGTAGAGAGAAGAGAAGAACGAAACTTTAGCTGACGGACTTGTTCTAGGGGTCCACTGTTAAGACTGCCGACGATATTATTTATTCTTGGGGTCCAAAAATTGTCCGCCGGCCCCCACTCCCCAGCCATATGAACGCACATGGTCCAGCTCTGAACAAGTTTGGACGATGATATGCTATCCCAACCCAAACGGTGCAGTTGGGCATCGTGAATTTCGCGGCGTTGATTGATGGGGTGGGTGAAGATGACTTCAATTTCATCTTCCTCCCCTTAATACTATGTCTACATCACGTAAACATCATATATTTATTTTCCTTGTACGTGCTTGCACTCTCACCTTTAGTTATAAGATGAGCAGCCGTTGTAAAGAGAGAACTCAAAGTTTCATTTCTGAAAATCCTTACTTCTCATCAGAAAGAATCATTACTTCATCTCCTCTTCTTGTTTGTCTGCGCGAGTTTGTGCACAGATGGGTACCAGAAATAGCCCATGGTTCTTCCTTCCTACTCTGTTTCTCTACTTGTCTCTCAACATCCATCCCTCCATTGGAGCTAGCACCATTTCTGCTGGGGAATCCATTTCTGGAGACAAGACCATAGTCTCGGAAGGAGCTGGGAACTTCGAACTGGGTTTCTTCCGACCAGGTAATAATTCTCAGAACTACTACATAGGCATCTGGTACACAAAACTCGATCGGACCATAGTTTGGGTAGCAAACAGAGATAAACCCGTTTCTGATAAATACTCTTCAGAATTGAAACTCTTAGAAGATGGAAATCTAGTCCTCTTCAACCCATCCAAAATCCTTGTTTGGTCGACAAATTCAACCTCGAGGACCTTGAATTCCAGGGAGGCAGTGCTACTTGAGTCTGGAAATCTTGTTTTGAGAGATGGGTCGAATCACTCGAAACCCTCTGATTTCATTTGGGAGAGCTTTGATCACCCAACTGATACATGGTTGCCTGGTGGAAAGCTTGGATTGAATAAAATGACCAACAAATCCCAGTTCCTTACTTCATGGAGAAATTCAGAGGATCCTGCTCAAGGGATGTTTTCTCTCGAGCTGGACCCAGGTGGAAGCAAACAGATTTTTATTCGGAACAGGTTTCGAACTTACTGGATACTGTGGAACACATCTCAGACTTGCTGGAGTAGTGGAAATTGGAATGGGCATAATTCCACCTTGGTTCCTGAAATAAGATTAAAGTATATCTCCAACGAGAAAGAGAACTACATCTTTTATAAGGTCCATAATACTTCTATTATCTCTAGATTTGTGATGGATGTGTCAGGAAAGCTCAAGCAGTTTTCATGGCGGGAGGGAGTTGGGTGGTGGTTAGTTTGGTCCCAACCCAGACAGCAATGTGATGTTCATACTTTTTGTGGGGCTTTTGGCACCTGCACTCAGAAAGCTACGGCCATTTGTGAATGTTTGCCGGGATTCAGTCCACGATTTGTAAAAGATTATACGAATCTGATTGATTGGTATAGTGGGTGTGAGAGGAGAACCCCTTTGCAATGTGTTAATAATGGAGAGAAAGATTGGTTCTTACGGATGCCCAACATGAGAATGCCCATAAATTCGCAACCTTTAGCAATTGAAAGTGCTGAAGCCTGCGAATTGACTTGCTTGAACAGATGTACTTGCACTGCTTATGCATACAGCAGTGCTGGGTGTTCAGTATGGGATGGAGATCTGTAGAATCTGCAGCAACTTTCAAATGGTGAGGATGTTGGAGGAGATCTTTATCTTAAACTTGCTGCTTCCGAACTTCGGAAGAAGGAATCAATAATTGGTGCTGTTGTGGCTGCCATTTTAGGGGTTGTAACACCCATGGGCCTTGTGTTGGTGCTAATCTGGAGATGGTGGAGGAGATTAGTTGGACCTTTGAAGGAATTTGAGGGTTCTTTGGTTCCATTTTGGTACAGAGACTTGCAAAGTGCGACAAAAAATTTCTCAGAAAAGTTGGGGGGAGGAGCATTTGGTTCTGTTTATAAAGGGACATTACCCGATTCAACTGTCATAGCAGTGAAAAAGCTTGAAGGCCTCAAGCAAGGAGAGAAGCAGTTCCGAACTGAAATGAGCACAATTGGGACAATTCAGCATGTTAATCTTGTTCGCCTCCGCGGGTTCTGCTCTGAAGGTTCTAAAAGGTTGCTGGTCTACGATTACATGCCAAAGGGCTCTTTAGATTTCAATCTGTTTCATAAGAAAAAGGATTTTGAGGTTTTAGGCTGGAAAACTAGATACCAAATTGCACTTGGGACAGCGAGGGGATTAGCTTATCTACATGAGAAATGCAGAGACTGCATCATACACTGTGACATCAAACCAGAGAACATACTATTAGATGCTAAATTTTGTCCAAAGGTGGCAGACTTTGGTCTGGCGAAGCTTGTTGGCAGAGAATTTAGTCGGGTTCTAACGACCATGAGAGGGACCAGAGGATACCTAGCACCAGAGTGGATTTCAGGAGTGGCCATCACAGCTAAAGCTGACGTTTACAGCTATGGCATGATGATTTTTGAAATTATATCAGGGAGAAGAAACTCTGAGGAAACCAATGATGGGACGGTTGGGTTTTTCCCTACTTGGGCTGCAAGCAAAATAACCGATGGTGGAGAAATCCTTAGCATTTTGGACCACAAGCTGGAAGGTAACACTGATGTAGAAGAACTCACTAGAGCTTGTAGAGTTGCTTGTTGGTGCATCCAAGATGATGAAGCTCATAGGCCGTCAATGGGGCAGGTTGTTCAGATACTTGAGGGGATCCTGGAGG
>JAOXJP010190828.1:0-12258 GCA_025762735.1 Platanus orientalis | reverse complement strand
CAATAAATGAAAAGGGGAAAAATAATTTAAAAAAAAACTTATGGAAGAAAACACTTAGTCCTAAAATCCACTTTATAGAATTCACAAACTTTAATCTATTTCCTAATTTTTTCATATACTTCATAATGCTTCGAAACCAATTTGATATTATGAAAAATCTTTAATTAATCATTTTTAAAAAACTAAAATCATGCTTTTCCTGACTTAGGAAATATAAGATCAAATAATTCATTGTAAATTTGCAAGAAATAAAAGATAATAAGAAACCCTACAATTGGCAATATGAGATCAAATTAAATAATCCAAAATTAAGTTAAATCATGAAGAAAACATGATTAAAATCATACTCAATATATATTCATGGAGAATTTAAAAGAAAATAATATTCTTTACATTATAACTCAATAATTAGATAAAATATTAGAAATCAAATGTTTGCTTACAACCATAGAGCTTCATCTAGGCTTTAGACAATGGAATTAGCCACTCATAAGAGCTTTGTACATCAAAGAATTGCAAAACATGAAGAAAAAAGAATTGGTAAATAATTTCACTTGATGCCTCTTCATTGTTGCGTACATGTATTTATATACAAAACTAGTAAATATCTCAAATCTTATGGTACTTAAATAAAGCAATACAATTTTGTAAGGATTAGTATCATCCATTCCTAATATGCAAGATGTGAGAGGTGGTTTGATCATTCATTCTTAACTTGTAAGATGTGAGAGGTGGCTTGATCATCCATTCCTACTTTGTAAGATGTGAAAAGTGGTTTTGTCATTCATTTTTAATTTCAATCAAATCTGGTTATATTCCCCCAATTTAGAAAATCTGATTGGGTACTCTCCTTAACTAATTAGACTCATTCAAATCTTGAAGATTGTTTTTTTAATTTTGAGTTGGATTCATCTCACTTGATTTAGATTCCATCATTAAACCTTGGATAAAACCCATTAACATGTTAAGCCCACATTACTTGTTTGGAGTCCATCATTAAGCCTTTGATAAAGCCTATTAACATGTTAATCTCACATTACCTACAAAACATAAATAAATTATAATTAGTTATAAAATAACGTAAAAGTTAAACTAATAATGCATATATGAAAGTATTTTCATTGACATATTTCATGCACAGCACTCAGCAACCCCAAACTTCCATTGACATGAGAAGAATTGTTATCCACAGGGTTTGAAACCTTGGCCTATCCTTTAAAGAGGTCATACTATGCCATCTCTCTAGGAGAGGAGATGAACATACCATCAATCATCATTCGTATATATTTCTCAACTAAATTGTTGGTGTAATAGAAATAACTCTGATATTCCATGTGATAGGTTATAGGTCTAAACCACTCATTATCTATACAGTAAAGAATATGAAAACATAAAAGAAATAAATAATTGCACACAAGATGAAGATTTTTATGTGGTTCGGCCAAGATGCCTACGTTCATGAGGATATTTGGTTTTTACTATATGAGAAAAATAAAAGATGTACAAAGCTCTTTTGCTTAAGTTCACACCCTAAAACCCAAGTCCTTAATCCTATTACATCATTTTTTGTCATTTCTCTTAATCCTGTGAAGAAAAATTCTCTTATCACCTTTTCTCACAACCCAAAGCGGAACCCTAAAAAAACCCAAGAGAAGAAAAACCCTTGTGTTAGTGTAGAGTCTGATACAATTAGAACAGTAAGCTAGAATAAGTTAGAGAATTGGACTGATCCAAAGGGCCTTTGATCGATCCGATTATAGCTGGAACAATTTGACATTAAGTAGACCGTTCCAAGTAGAATCTGGATTGTGTAGGATGAACAACAGAAAGGTGGTAGACCAATATGATTTTAAGTCAGACCAATCCGAGGTATTCCAAATCGATCCGACATCAAAATTTTAAATGTGAACAAAGATAGAAGGTCCGTGGGAATGAGGGACTCTTGTCAAGTTCAACCTCTATGATGTATATAATGTCTTTATTGTCTTGTAAGGTTAGAAAAAAGATTGAAAGAAAATGAAAAACATGTGGTTTGTAAGAAACTGAGAGAGAACTTTTATATATTTTCCAAAGCTAGTGAAGTCTTTTCTATGATTCATTGGTTTCCCCCAACTTGGGGTTTTCCACGTAAATCCTTTGTTTTGTGGTGTGCTTATGGTTTGATTGTTTTGTTCTTTGATTGTTATAGCTTTCATGTTGTTTGGTTTAATTGGTAGGTTTTTGGAATAATTCCCCAACAGATATCAGAGATGGTATTTGGAAAGCCGATTTCAATAAGTCAATGAGAAGATTGTGAGGTGCTTGACAGGAAGGCCCTAGGTATAATTAGACTCTCTTCATCATCATCGGTTGTTTTCAATATTTCAAAAAAGAAAACCATTGAAGATCTCATGGTAGCCCTTGTGTGGATGTATAGGAAACCATCAACATCAAATAAAGTATTTTTAATGAAGAAGTTGAGGGAGGAACCGTTATGAAATATCTTAATGAGTTCAATATAATCACGAGTCAATTAGCCTTGGTAGGAATCAACTTCAATGATGAAGTTAGAGCCTTGTTGGGTTTTATCCTCTCTATCGGATAATTGGGATGACCTAGTTATGGCATTGAGTAATTCATCGGGTTTAGGCACCCTGAAATTTGATGATGTGGTGAATGTAATACTCAATGAAGAAATCTGCATAAAGTTAATAGGATAAGCATCATCAAGTGGGAATGTACTGAATGTAAAAGGAAAATGAAGAATTATTGAAAAGGGGAAAGACTGTAACAAGGTTTGCCGACTTAGATTTTTTTACTTGACTTGGATAGCTTAGGAGTGGAGTCAAACTCGGAAGTCACTAGAGTCAACTCGAAGAGTCGTGTCAGTTTTTATTTTATTTTTTTCAAATACAAAAATTTTTAAAAATACATAAAGTATTTTGGATCAAGTATTGTCTATTTTTATGGTACATGTAAACATTCTCTATTATGATCTTACAAAATTTTCACTAGTCAATAGATTCTTTTATGTGAAAACTTTATAGTCTTTCAGAGGTATTACCAAATACAAATAAATAATACTAAAAATCATTGTCCATGCACCATCCCGGTTTCTTTCAAACTAAAAGATGAAATGATAATAATAATAATAAATACTTTGATTTAATCATGTTGGCCTGTTGACTGCTGCTAGGCGGTCCTGAAATCTGAATTGCTAAATGCATGAAATCGTGTTTCAATCTTCAACATTCTTGACTTGAACAAATTCTTGAGTCTTGAATCTTGTTTGAAGAACATGATATAGGTTACAAAGGCTGAGCTCTTCTAGACTTGAATTTTGAAATTGAAAAAACAATACGATGTGAACAATTTAAACTTTGGAAAGGAAGAGCTGTATTAACTGTTATTTCTTTACTATTTTAACCTAAATTAAATAAGTAAGGTTTTTTTTTTATTAATTTTTAATGTTTTATAACACGTGAATTTTTTTATAAAAAGTTAAACTCTACCGAGTCATGGGAGTTAGCCAAGTCACTTTTAAGACTCAAACGAGTTTGGCACATTAGGGAATCACCTACCTGATTTGACTCCAGACCTTAGGAGTCGAGTCAACTGGGCTGATGACCAAGTTGACTCGGGGAGTTAATATGCTTTCAGGCCCATTATCAGATTTTTTTAGGCTAATGTACTAACCGTCGTCTAAAGTTGTTTCAGGTTATTTAACATAGTCAAATCTAGTTGATCAAATAGTTAGCTTAATAATCTCCAATACACAATTAATTTTATTGTGTCTTCAATTTGTAAATTTTCTTCATATCCTCTTTCCGGTTGTTTTGTGTCAATAAAAGCCCCCACAAGGACTTAGGCTATCCAATTACTGGATTCGGCTTAGCTTATGAAGATTTTCAACATCAAGCTCACTGCTCTCATAATTGATTAGATCCAACAAACACACATATCTATACAAACTAAAGCAAAGAATTGCTAAGTTGGACAACCTAAACGAATTTTATTGGGTATTTATTATATTTTTGGAGAATGACATATAGACAATCCCATGTTTCTTCTCTCCCTCCACTTTATCCTCTCAATTTTCTTCTCCTCTCTCCTAACCCATTCTCCTAAATCTTCTTCTCTACGATTCCCTGCAATGGGTCATCCACTAGTGTGTGTGTGTTATATTATATTTGGTTCTCATGGACTTCTAAGCAGAATCTACTGCCAGAAATGGGAAGTTTAATAGTTCTTTGCCATAACTCGTCTTGATTAATTGGTGCAATCTTTGATTCCTTAGAAGGTTAATTCAATGTCATTTCTAATTTTACCAGACTTTGTTTTTTGGTAACCTAAAATATCCAAGATTGAAGACCAAAAAAAAAAAAAGTGAAGCAGCAACGTTTATTAGCTGATATTTTATAATTTAATTCTTTTGTAAATTATTAGCTAATAACTAACCAAAAATAAAAGGAAAGCCCGGGTCCCTAAGTGTTATAGAGCGTCTACTATGTTTTTGGATGAAAGAACTATTGTTATACGTCAATCAATTTATTGACAGATTCTAATATAATTTAGAAACAAATATTACCCTAATAAATTCATAATAATGTACATAAGATATAAAGAAAGCATCCTATGCACTATACGTGCGCATGATGCATAGAAATCCATGATTCTCCCCTAAAATGAAATGGACAAACAAAATCGGATTATTCAAGCTTTCAAATGGGCTATTGAAACATTTCTTAATTTTGGTACAATTAATAGCACATACAGTGCAGGAATTCCACTGTTCTATCTATGTCATAAGTCCAGACATACATGGAGAAACCTAGATTAAGAGAGAGCCAAGTATCTCACGCAACTTGCATGTGCAAGGCACTGCATTAGCAATGCAAGAAGCTTGCAAACACCATTACCCTTTCTTCACGAGCATTGGCATTATTTTATACCAAATATCCACGAATCATACAAATTATAAAAAATGGGGAGAAGCCATAGAAGATGAAATCAACAATTTCTCTCATTTGAAAACTAGATTGTGACAAGTCTTGTCACAGGGATATGGGCAGTCAATTTCCTTAACTCCTGTTCGATCAAAATACCAGTCACCCACTGATTGGGCAATCCCCTGCATATTGATAAACAAAACACTGTGAAATTGATTGGATAAAATAGATTAGGCCAAAGAGAAAAAAAAAAGAAAAAAGAAAAAAAAAGAAGCCAGTTTCAATACATGCTTGCCAAGGCTTCCTAAACTTCCCCTCCAATCCTATTAACTATTTCAGTCATTAAATTCAATCTACTGTAGGTTGTTCCTTGTTTACTCTCCATTTATATATTCTCATGCTGCGAGAATGGGCTCCTTGTGGCTCATGATCTTGGCCCAAGGAGTACTGTTGTTGAGGGGGACTCCCAGTCATCTCACTTTTGAAAGACTCTGGAAGCTTCTCAGTGGTCTGTTTTATCTTTTATTATGGACGGTAAAGCTTTGTTTAGCTTCTTTGAACATGTGGACTCTTATATTAGGCTGGGAATAGGCCTGCCCATTTGCCTGCTAAGCATGGCCTTCTCTCGTCAATGCCTAAGAAATGGTCTTCCTTTACGCCTGTATGGCTTGAAGAAGCTCTTCGTAGGGATGTACCACCTCTGGTGAATTCATCTTCTGGGTAATGAAGTTCTATGGTTTTACCAATATATATAACAAGGCATGGTTTTTCTGTCCCACAATGCAGATCCTTTGGGATGTGTGTGTGCATAAATATATAAAACTAGAGACAATTAGTATGATAGGGCATGCCTTGTTTCCAATAAGAGGGGAATCGTCAGCAAACCATGTATCCTGCCTCTCGGTCTGGCAATGGGCAAAACATGAATTAATGAATAACCCATTTTCCTTGGACATCGAAAAGCCTTTTATAGCATTGAGCATTTGACTCCTGAAACCTGCTTCATATTTAAAAAGGAAAAAATAGCCCATATAAATATTTGAATTACAAAGCCAATAACTTTGAAACTTGGAAAATAAAATTAAAGATACCACCTTGCAGAAATTGGATCTGTGCTCCAGTGCAGTGCTCATGATTCAATTTACATTCATGCCAATAATCAGCAGGATCAGCTGAGGGTGGTGCTAAACTGGCCTGAACCTGATGAAAGGTAAAAGAAAACAGATTTGTTAATCAATTAGTCATCTGGGTTATCTATATGTTATTTATACAGACAATTCCCGAATATATGGCCACCTCATGAAACTTAATGCTTCTCAAAAATACATCATCTAGGTGGTGCACATGCAAGGCTTCCAAATAAGCAATAGGCATGCCCCACCTACATATTCCATTAGAATAAAGTCTGTCCATCTGGATGAAGCCCAAACAAGTCATAAATGGACATTTTTTCTGGACCATTGGCTATTTTAGGACTGGCTAACTGAAGAGGTGGGACACAGATGAATGTTCCAGACTCTTTAGCATGTGCAAGATGTGGGATGATGATTGAGAAAGCAAAAAGGTTCATGCTGCAATGACAAAAAGAAATCAAATCCTGCCACTTATTGCATCATCAGATCAATTTAATTTGAACTATATAAAGAAACGCGATCTTACCTGCCATGCATCATAGGCTGCATTTAGTAGAAAAAGTGGGGTCTTAATGTTGGAAATCAAGTTCTGAGGAAAGAAGCACTGAAATGGAAAAAGGAAAGGACTGCATAAGAATAAATAAAAGAAAAGACCAACTTGGCCACTCCACTCCCCCCTAACAATCTACCACCCCCCCCCCCCCACCCCCCGAAAAAATAAAAAAATAAATAATAGAAAATAGAGGACTTTTCCTGTGTTCCAATCTAATCATGTATTTGTGATATAAATCAACAAAAAAGGGATTACCGAAGTCGGATCCAGGTGGTTAGTACAAGTCTGTGGCAAGTTTTTTTGCACCCCCTGTGATCATACAATTTCCATAAGCATACATGTAAACCATGAGCAAGCTAAAGGGGTGATAAAGCTTAGGAAGAATGTTTCAGAACCCAAAACAAGACAATAACTAGGTAAGCATAGGCCAGAATTGACCAAAACTCGGCCAATTAATCAATGAAGATTCGAAAAACTTAACTCATTGCATAACTAGAGAATTCTTTTTTCTTTTTTTTTTTTTCACATAATTAAATTCAAAGCACAGACTAGTTTTTCAAATGGTTTAGTGATATTTTTACACGTTAAATATTAATGGGTGAAATCCATAAAGAGAAAGTGGATGCCAAATGAAATTCCTCCTTCAGGTGTGAATCTTTCATTGTTAATTTGCTATATTTTAGATTGGAGAAGATTTAATTTTCCCAGTGGAGTAAATCAAAACAACAATTTATCAACAGTGTACCATCACCAGTACGGGTAGGATATGTGCAGGGGATGATACCTATTATCCAGTGAGCCACCCAAAATGAATCTTCTCAGAAAAATCAATAATCCATTTGGATGGTCAAGAAGATTGTGGTAAAGGTCCTGGAATGGCCACCGGATAATGGATCTTGATGGGAGCCACTACACTCCATGCAGCCACATCATACATATGTTTTAGTTCTTTTTAGATTGTCAATTTAAAACATGAATCACGACCCTAGATAGAGTGGAATAAACAGAATTCATGTATATGGCTCCAAACAGAATTCACGGCCCTAGGTCATGCACATCTTAACCCAACATTGCACGATGAGGACAGCGATAATTTAAAAGTTTGAAAGAAGATATTTGTCAGTGTTCCAATACTTTGATGCCACATATATGATCTTAGCACAGAAGACTAACAGAATTAAAAATCACTACAAAATCCAATACGATACCTGTAAGCTAACCACACCCCCAAACATATTTCTTAGGGTGCGCCCACCAGATACATCAATCCTACAATTCCAGACCAACAACAATAAGCACTAAGCGAAGGGGCACACATCATAAAAGTTAGCAATATTCAGTGCAGAAAAAAAAAAATGATACTTACGCATCAAGAAATAATCCAGCATCACTCAGGCACTTGACTTTTGTAGTTCTTGGAAATAGTTCTCGGAACTCATCACAATGCAGTATAGATGCAAGACCCCCAGCAGAGCATCCGGAAAGCAGAGCCTGAAACACAATTGTCCGCAATCACAAAAACAATCAAGATGCTTGGGAAAAAACTGTGTGCTAAATGGTAAAGCATAGAACCTGGTTGGCATATCGCATGCCTTTTGACATCAATTCTTCCATGCCAGCTAACCAGATGCGTTGTCCTCGGAAATTTAGTTGTGCGGCCTAGAAACAGAATCACGACATATTAACACAATTGGAAAACATACATGAATGTTTAAAAACTTAGACTCGAACTGTAACCCGGGCGAGTTGATTCAATCAAGTGAAGTAAATACTCTCTCTTTTTTATAAGCAACAACAAATTTATTAAATAATAAAGAAAAAGATACAAACTTATAACACAACAACAATGAAAAAAAGACTACAAGCAGTTGTCAAGAATCTCACCACCAATAAACATAAAAGACAAGCCAACACCCCATTTGGCTAACTTACCGGCCAATACATTTTGTTCCTTATGAATGTGAGTTAAGGATATTCCCAACAAAAGAGAAAGCTTCCTAATCTCATACAGGAACTGAACCAATTTCCACGACTCCTCACCATTACCCAGCCCAGAACTGATAATCACTGCAGAATCCCCCTCTAGTAGACAGCCCCTAACACCCATGCTTTTTTTTTTTTAACGGAGACCCATATTAAAAGGCTCAAAACCTCCACCTTGGTAGAATCACAATAATCCAAAGGCTCACTAATGACTCTTATCACCTGGCAGCAACTATCCCTAACTACACAACTGAAACCAGCTGGCCCCGGCTTCCCCATGAAGAGCCATCAAATTAGATTTAGTGAAGTAAATACTCATTTGATTTTAACATTTACAAGAAATAGCTACAGACAACAGTAGACACACACACACATGCATACATACACACAACTTGTTTTCTTTTTTCCCTTCCATAACTCAAAAAACTTTTTCAAGTACTATAAGGTGATCATTGATTGGCTTGAGTTGTTTATTAAATACTAGTTAATTAAGTTTTGACTCAAGAACTGGTAATCAGTTCAAGCAAAATCAAGTTATTTCTTTTAATTGGATAAGAACGAACAAGTCAATCTTATTGGCTTGGAATCAGCTCAGCTGGTTCTGAGCAATAATACAGACATCAGATGAAGACACCAGGATATGTTTAAAGTTTTCACGTTTTCAACAAAGCAGAAGCTTCTAGAGAAGGTGAGCACGCAAACAGCTATGGGCAATATTTGATGAAAAAAATGGAAAAAAGATAATAATACTTATTTAACATTCCATACAAGGGAATCTTCAGCAATCAGGTAGTCATTGAGCAGTTAAATGCACTTTGATGAAGCTCGTAAATAATTTGTACAGGCCTACATAACCATCATGTCCAGTTGTTGCTAATTAAATTTATTAAAGAGTCATACTCAACTATGCTTGCAAGTTATAAATTAAAGGATGAGCATATATTCCCACCAACCTCATCTTGACCATCGCCGCTGAAAGATGCACCATCACAATAGCGAAGCTTGACTCTATTCCAATTGAAAAAATCTACCAGAATTGAAATCAAGAGATAGCAATTATGTCACCACAAACACCACCGGGAAAACATAAAGAAGAATAGCATTTTGACATTTTATAGACAGAAAATGAGGGGCAGTAGTTTGACAGAAAACCAGGATTTTCTTCTGCTTTGTTGCTTAGTATCCCTGTAAACGGTAACTGCTTTTCCATATATGTTGATGAACCACGGCGAGTTGTTTTGCGATAAACACAATTTCTAACGGTATTACACCATCCTCCTCCCTGTCATAAAGATCATCAAAACATTTAAGAAAGTCAAGTCCTCAATCAAGCACAATAGTTAGCATAGTCAGATACATGTGAGACACACATGGAGAAAGGGTCAGGAGGGGGGGGGGGTGGCGTGAGGCAGGTGGCAGCAAAGTGGTGAAGTTTGACTTCTAATCAGTCAGACAATTTTGGAAATGTGATATCTTTGTGAACAGTTGTAGTTTAGGATTTTTTAAAGGTGGTTCTTTTATCATTGTTTAATTTTTTTTAAAGCAAGCATGTATTTCGTTGGCCCGAAACTGGTAAGATATTGTGTGGGAGAAAGCTAGAACATGTTTATAATCCAATACACCTAACTGAAGGTAATAATACGGTATAATACTGATACTTCAACGGGATATTGTATAGACACTTTGGATACTATTTAACTGTTTATGAGATTGCATTTTGATTCTAAACAATTTCGAAGTTATAGGTCTTTTGAAATGTCAACCAATTTCAGGTGAATCTTGTAAAAATTTTGTAGTTCAACAAAATCTCAAGGAAATTTCGAAATTTCAGGATCTTGTTCTGATTTCAGCTTGGACCAAAGCTAATGTTAAACCAAAACTGATATTGCATCACTATTTCTGAATACTGTGAAATATTATTATGTTACTTGTTTTGTCATCATACACACACACACACACCCATAATCGCACCCACACACATAAAATAAACCTTGGCTTAAAAAGTTGAGTTTAACAGAATAATGTCCATATGTTGGAAGCGATACCCATGTGCACATCTATGTGGTGGATTTAGTTAGTGTGGAACCATATCCTCAATTTCCATATTTCTGTTCATATCCCTGCACCTTAGTGTAAATTACTTTGGATAAAATGAATTGCTACTTTGAACAATGATATTCGTGCAGCTATTTTTTGAGGAAACCAACATGCTTGTGAACCTGGAAAACACCCAAGTTTTCAGAATATAGAATAAACAAAAATATGGCAATATTCACCAACTTGGATTTTTGACTCAACTCGGATAGCTCAAGAGTCAATCTTACTTAGGAGTCACTGGAGTCAACTCGGAGAGCCTTTTATTTTTATTCATCTAAAATAAATAAATATTTACAAAAATTACATATAGTATATCGGATCAAGTTTTGTCCATTTTCATGATAAATATGAGCATTTTATAGTATCATTACCTGAAAATCCAAAAAATTAATTATAAGGGCAGCCCAGTGCACGAGGCTCCCGCTAACGCAGGGTCTGGGGAGGGCAACATAGACAAAACTATTTCTAAACTCTAAGGTCCAAACTAAGTAAAAGTACCACTATTAGCATTAACATATTGAACCAAAGTACATCTTTTCAACACAAATACAAATAAAAAAACAAAATTCAAGGCAAATTCTTTACTCTTATATTGTTGGAAGTTACAAATTTAAAGTTTAATCTTATTACCACTTTAATCTTCATTCTTCCAAGTTCTATGCTCTTTCTCACATCAAAGGTTTTTTGAACATCTTCAAAAGCTCACTTGTTGGAATTTTTAAGAAAGAAACCCCAAGTCCCAAAAAAAAAAGGGTTTCTTATTGCATTACAACTTGGCTTTGGGTCATTTTTAATGTTTACATTTCTTTATTTTGTGTATAAACAAAATTGACAAAACTCAGCCAAGTCACACGAATCAGTCTGAGTCAAAGGAGTCTACTGTCGGTTGATTTAGGTAAAGTTCGGATGTTGGAGTCAACAGCATGACTTGACTCGCTAGGCTTTGGAGTTGAGTCAATTCAGCAACTTGGCAAACTATGAGAAAAGGGTTTGAAGTCTATCCCTTTTTTTGCCTATAATGGAGAGCCAATGTGACACAGAACAATAGGTAAGCAATAAGATTTCAAACAGTAAAATGGGATGACAATGTAACCACTACATGCTAAGTGTCTGTCTTTAAGATCAAATTTTCTGACAAACCTCCAATTGGATGAGCCAACTGTTTGCACCCGACCCATATCCACGATGCAAGTGGTAACCAGGCAAAGTTCCATCCAGGCAGACTGTATGCATCAGAAGATACAAAGCGGAAGAGTTATAATCGGTTTTTCTAAAGAACCTTAAACATACAAAGAACAAACTTTACATAGTCATCATTTTAGTGACTATATTAACAGGCAAAAGACAATCCAAGAGATTCTACTGCATGAAGGTACCAAGAGTACAAAATAACTGATGACTATGGGTTATTTGGAATTTCATATCTAATCATACCAGAATAACAACTCAAGTTCGACAAATAAATCAACAACATAAAAGTTTCAAGTAGGAAATTATGTGAGGTTCACAACACAAACCAAAACCCTATTTTCCCCCCAAACTCCTGCTTGTGGAGGAGCTAGGG
>JAOXJP010190817.1:0-12258 GCA_025762735.1 Platanus orientalis | reverse complement strand
ATTTCACACACTCTCTCTCTCTCTCTCTCTCTCTCTCTATATATATATATATATATATATATATATATATATATATATATATAAAGGATTTGCTATGACAAGTTTTTCTGGAGCTTTTTGTACATGAACAAAAAATACAAAAGACTAACCTGTGTTAAAAGATTAAAAAAAAAAAAAAACTTTTTTTCATGCAACAAAAAGCTATAGAACAATTTGTAATAACATATCCTTACCATATGTTGAAATGATCAGTAGCAAAATTTTATGTAGCTTTTGTAGCATGAACAAAAAATCACAAAAAGACAAAATCCCTATATTGAAAGACAAAATACCAATGCTTTTTTTGTTCATGATACAAAAAACTATCTTTGGTTGGCATCATGTCATGCATTGCTAGGGGTGGCAATGTTTGATACGAATATGACATGAACCCAACATGAAATAAGCAGGTTAGGGTAGATTGTAAATGTGTTTCGGGTTAACGCTCCACTCAACTAACGCCAACCACCGTCCCCTGTTAGGGGGCAGACACATCAGTCACCGAAAAGTGATTTACACTTTTTTAGGGGGGGAGGGGCAAATCACTTTTCACCACTGATGTGCCCACCCCCTGACAGGGGGTCAGGGGGTGGTGGTTAGCGTTAATTAAGGGGAGCGTTCCCAATCCTCTTTGCTTTTTTTGGATGCTTTTTACCCCAAACATAACACATGTCAGTTTATCATTCATCATAGACACTGCAGACACTCTTTCACCACATAACATTTTCTTCCTTTGGGAAATAAACCTTTGCAGTTAAAAAAATAAAATTAGTGGCAATTGGTGGTGGTGTTCGGTGTATTCGACCGCCAGTTGCCACCAGGGCATTTTAACTGCAGAAGATCCTTTCCTGTGTATTTAACTTTGCCAACCTCCCTGTCCCTTCAACATGTGTATTTACTAATACATCATGTCACGCAATGAATGGTAAAGGCGTGATATATCTACAGGGATATGATTCAAATCCGCCAAACATAGTAAACCGGAATATTATAATTTCTAGTCAGTACTCTAGTCCAGTAGTCAATAGTCATTGATAAAATTAAAGAAGAAAGTACCGAAGACTTGCATTGGTTGAACAAACTAGCCATTTGCAATTTTCAACTCATCTCTTTAATAAGCATCGATGGACGCCGTGGGATTGTCTCTCCCTATCGTTGTCCTTTAAATTTACTTAATATCTTGGCAACCACCATTGTTGTGGGGTATTATTTTGTTTTATTTTATTGGTAATAATGTGGGGTATTATTAATAAGGTCATTTTTATTGAGAATTATTTTATTTTTTGGTGTATTTATTGCCATTATAAGAAAAAAAATCACAGTTTTTGTTTGAGCTTCATTATTATTATTATTATTGCATTTTTTTTTTTTTTTGGATTGTGGGGTGGGTTGTGATTGTGAGATGTCAAATTGGTTTGTTGGCAAGGTTTATGAATGTTTATACCTACGGGTTTGAAACTCATCTCAAAAGAGAGAAAAAAAAAAAAACCCATCCTCACTGACCGGTTGCCTTTCAAAAAGCATTGGAATTTTGTTTTTAAACCTGTTTTTTTGCCTATTAAAATGGGCTTATCTCTTTTTTTGCCCCCTGGATTCTGTACATGCAAAATCCCTGCACAATTCGTGTTTAAAGGCCTGTGAACACTTACATCAGCCTTAAAAAGTGATATGTACACGTCCCAAAAAATGCAAGTCATTTTTCAATACTGATATGAGTGTTCTCAGCCCCCGAGACGCATTATGTATGGATTATGTGCTCACAGAAGTCAAGCCGGTCTTTTTGTGATCTTTTTAATGATGCTACAAAAACCTACAGAAAAATTTGCTACAGCTGATCATTTGACAAAAAGGGTAGGGCAAGGATAAGCTATTACAAAATTTTCTATAGCTTTTTGTAGCATGATAAAAAGTAAAGTTTTTTTTTTTTAATTTAATTGTTTTAACAGGTTTTTGTCATTTTGTATTTTTTTTGTTCATACTACAAAAAGCTACAGAAAAATATGCATGAAAGTTCTACTTCCATCCCAATGGATGGGATGTTTAACCAAACAGCTCCGCTTTTGTGGCTTTCGAAGGTAATGACTTTTCATTCTTTTGATTTGTTTGCGGCTACGGATAGGTTTTCGTTGTCGTTGTAGTTCATATCATTTTTAAGTCTCTTCTCTATCAAAGCGGCATTTGCTTGGGATTACTCTAATCTTGATGTGAACGTGTATTTTGCCCCGACTCGGGGTGGGTGATTGTACCTTATTAGATGTGGGGTTCTTAGCTCTCGTAGTCAAAGTAGCAGTATCAGCTCAGCTTGTAATAGATAAAGCAGCTGTAGCCCCTGTCAGGTAATTAGAGAATGAGCTGTAGTGAAGTGCTAAGGTGAGGTAAGAAAGCAGGTCAGATGGTAAGCATGGGCAAGGATCCCAATCGTTGCTACAGCACACAAAGATTAAGAGATCTGATAAGCTCAAACTGCTTAAGCTTACTGCATGAACAAAAAAATATGATTTTTTTTTTTTTTTTTGGGTCTTTTTGTTGGTCTTTTGTGCATTTTTTATTTTTATTTTTATGTAGTATGCACAAGTGCTTGAGCTGATTATTGAGGAAAAATATACTTCCAGAAAGACAACAAATTACCCACAAAAAGACAAATTACCTATGCACACATGTATTCATGCAGTATCTTGTAATAGGCAAATTTGCTAGTACTAATCTTTTGCCTAAATATATAGTAAATGTATACATACACAAGTAATGGGAGTGCCAGGTGAACATCTATTTCAATTTTTTTTTCTTTAAACCGTGTGGATCCTCATCAATGCTCTTCTCTTTTTTTCCCACATATCTTTTACCTCAAAATTTTCTTCTTGAAGTGAAATTTTAAGCTTCTGAATTTCTCTCCTCTTGTCAAAACACATGCCATCACCCATAAGAAGACTTTTCCTATTTTTCTTCAATTTTTTTTTTTAATGCACTCCCTCATATATTAAACATCATTTCTCTCATACCAAACAAATATTGCCAAAATTCTCTCTTCTATCTGACCAAAACCCATTCCTCTCCCCCTAAAAACTCTTTCCTATCAAATTAACTATATTCCACATGTGTTTATTTGCAAGTATATATTGTTGGAAATAGCAGTTCTAATAATCTTTTTAACTTTCAAAATCAAGTATTCAAACTTAACAAATCAATGAACCAAGTCGAGGAGGTGTTATTATCACATTTCTTGAAGATAGTCATGGCCTCCTAATTGATTGTGCAGGGAGTATGTCAATTTACTTTTGAGATACAACAAAGTTCAGATTCAACTTGTTGCCTCTCAATAGGCTTGCACTATCTAATAAAAATGTATAATACCTCCCTTGTAAGTTATTACCTAATAAGGTTGAGCTTACAAAATAAGTATTAAATTAGTCCAAATTTTATGAATTTTTCAGTAGAGTCTTCCTATAGCAAGTTGATTATCATATATGAAAACCAAATTAAGAACACAAAACTAACAGTTTCATATTCAAGTGTTGGTTCTTTAAAAGAACCCACTGGTTTGAAGTGATTTCAAGCCCAAAGATGCATGTAAATCTCTCCAATGGGAGTAGACGGCTACCTTTCTTCTCTTATCCCTCTTATTCCTTCTTTTCTTCTCTAGTTTCCAAGTTCATTCATGGGCCTAAGTCCCATTTCACCAACTCCACCATATGTCCAGGTTAGTGGGCTCTGGATTCAAGCCGTTGCTGATGGTTCGATCTAGACACAACTCATCGCCACCTCACATGGGATAGAGTTCTCTCAAAATACAAGAGGTAAGGAAGGAGGATTTTTTATATGGTGCAAATGGTTTCCTTACCTAGCCGATATGGCCTAAGTTTAAACAAAGGAAACAAAAAACAAAAAACAACAAACAAAAAACAAAAAACAAAAAACAAAAAACAAAAAACAAAAAATAAAACAACTTTTTGAAGTCTAAAGAATAGGGATTTTGTTTTCAACATTTAGGTATTTATCAATTTATCCTTTGTCAAGCATGTGTCACATTCTATGTAGGTACTAGCATGATATCTCTCTATTCAAACTAGTGACAAATGTTGACTTTTGGGGTAGTAATTAAGTTAGTAATGATAAAATAGTTCTTTCGTGATGGAGGATTCAGGTTTGCAAAGGAGGGTCCTTCACAATAGGTGTGTCTTCGCGATGACAAAATGCTAGGAGTAATTAAAAGATTACGAAACAAGTTGTTCCCGATGGTGGTAACTTGTTGCAGAATCACTTCGTAGATCAATCACTTGAAGAATGAGTTGCTTGTGGTCAAGGATGGTTCGCGATGTGATGTAGTTCACGATCCACTTTCAGTTCAAGTACACAACCCTTTGTGGTTAAGTGTCTTTGCGATGTAAAATCCTTCACGGTAGTCAGTGGTTTCACGAAGCTAATGCCTTCGCGATTTAGTCCCTTTGCGGTTCACCTGAAGTTCACAAACACATAAGTTTTCTGTAGTTCTTCAACTTAGTGTTTCTTGGTTAAACCAATTCATCCAAGGTAGAGAAGGTGTCGTTATCACATTTCTTGAAGATAGTTAAGGCCTCCCATAAAATGTAAGGGATTTGGCCAAGATAACTCTGTGATATAATCTTATTTGCCCTTGTCCTTCCACGAAGTCGCACTCTCCTGCAAGATGAATGAACTTTGCCATTTTTTAAAGCTCGTGGTCTTAGATGATATATTTAACAACTCCTAGATGTTAACAATTTGGACAACATAACACTTTTATGAACACATTAACCAAAGTGTGTTCCACACAATGAAAATGGTCTTTCTCTCAAAGAGATTTCCAAGTCTCAAAGAGGTGCTCTTCTAAGAACCGAACTACCTCCTTTAAGAAGAGGGTTGGTTCAAAGGAATGCTCAAGTTCTAGGTCTTAAACACACTCTCCTTAAGGAAGAAGGTGAGACATAAGAACTTCACAAGGAATATAGAGAGAGCTGGAAAAGAAAGGATACACTTGAGGATGGTCTCCTCCTTTAGAATATAGCTCTGGGAACACAAGGCTTGGGCTTTCTTCTTCTTTCTCTTCTCAAGCTAACTCTTCACTTCAACAACACTTTAACTCTAAGACTTTCACACAAATTTTTGTGCTCAGCATCCCGCTCTCTTTATATAAAGAAGGAATCTGGGACTTTCATGTCCTTTGCGATGATACCTGTCACCGCAAGGAGGTCTCTTCACGATACATGCATCCCTTCACGATAGGTCATTGTGATACGGGGCTTCTTCACCATATGAGTTCCAAGGTGGTCAATGCCAAGTACACTATTCCTAACTCATGGTAGGTGTGTAGTGTAGAAGTTTCATCATTGGGTGCATCGTGAAGACCAATGACTAATGGGTTAGGTGGAGTTGCTTAAAATGGAAGGTGGAGAGAAGTGACAACACAAAGGTGCTTTTGGGTTTCCAAGGTCCTTTATGAAAGTGGTAATGTTGAAAGAATGAACATTGTATTGCGAAGGAAAAATTGCTATATCGTGTAGGTGGGGGTAGGTGCCTGTCATAGAGTGACAGGTACACTGCCTAAGATCAAAATATCTCAACAATTGCTCACTTATTTTAATAAAAAAAATTTTACTGGTTTCATTTCGGGTTTTAATTGAGGTCGTCATGTATAAGTAAAGGTGGAGTCAACCTTGAACCTTTACGTAGTATAAATAAGATTTAGCATGTCTGAATTATGCCAGTGGATAAATCCCTAAACTGAGTTTTTTGACAACCAAGACTTGTCACAAGCACAGTTTTCCCAACAAGGTTTTACTCATTCTCACAATTAGATTAGCATTTTAGATCATTGCTTTATCCCAGTTTATTGAGAGGCTTTAGAGATAGCCTCTATCTCATAGGAAGTGACCATCTTCCACACTCAGATAGATGAATCTTCTATTAGGAGCTTTTGTAAACCCTAACCCAATCTGGGTCTGTAAAACTCATTAAGAGAATCACATTCTCATCTTCCATCATCCATGAAGTTTATTCACAGGTAACAAGCACATTTTTACATGAAATACCTTATGTTAGAACCACATGTTTCATTTATAAGAATTGCATTTGTAGGCTCATCAAAGGAAGGAACATATTTCATTAATTGAAATTTGTGCTTACAAGTGGGTGATGTTTTAACACGTTTTCCCATTGAACCTTGATTTTTCAGGTTTTCTATTGAACCTTGAGTAATTAAGTTAGGTATCTATTCAAAATACACCTTACAGGCTTTTAAGTCTCATTCCTTTCGATGTATTAGAGGTTAACTTCTTGCTTAGGCCTTTTGAAAGTGAGTTTACCAAGTTCTCCTTGGACTTCACATACTGTAAAACCATAATGCCGTTAGTGATAAGTCCTTTCACTTGATTGTACTTTAGGCATACGATCTTGGATTTCCGATTGTAATTCTTGTCATTTTCCTTAAAGATGGGAGCTTGATTATCATAGTATATGTTTAAAGCTGATACAGGCTTATCCCATATTGGTATGTCTGTCAGGACATTTCTTAACCACTTTGTCTCTTCTCCTACCAAAGACGAGGCTAAAAACTCTAACTTCATTGATAAATGGGTCAAATACGTGTCTTTTGGATTTCCAAGAGATTGTACATCCCACTAAAGTTAACATCTAAGGAGTCATTGATTTGGAGTCATCTGGATTTGAATTACAGGTAACATCGTTGTATCCTTCGATAACAACAGAATCCTTGCTATAACGAATTCCATAGTTCAAGGTTCCTTTCTGATACTGTAGAACTATATATAATGCATTCCAATATATACTCTTTAGGTTGCTAGTATATCTACTAAGCATCCTTACTGCAAAGGTGATATCAAGCCGAGTGTAGTACATAACATACATTAAGCAACTGATAATCTATGAATATATATATTGTGATACTCGACTCTCTATGTTGTTAATCAACTTAAAGTTAGGATTCAGTGGGGTAGATGCTGGAATGATCTCGAACATATCAAACTTCTTGAGAACCTTCTCAATGTAACTGGATTGTGAGATCACAATGCCTTTATCATCTCTAATAATTTTGATTCCTAGAATCACTTTAGCAATCCCTAGGTTTTTCATGTCAAACATAGAAGACAAAAACCTTTGTGTCATTGACACAATATTCATTAGGTCTGATGATGAGCATGTCGTCCATGTAGAGACTGATGATCACACATGACTCTAGTTTGGTCTTAGAGTAAATGCACATGTCTCCATCATTGGATGTTAATTTATTGCCAATGAGAGTCTGTCTGAACTTGTCATGCCATTGCTTGAGTACTTGCTTTAGTATGTACAAGGTTTTTATGAGCTTACACACTTTCTTCTCTTGTCTAGTCATAACGAATCCTTCTGGTTGATTCATGTATATTTCTTCTTCCACTTGGCCATTTAGGAAGACAGTCTTTATATATATTTGATGTATAATCAGGTTCTTTATAGAAACCACATCCAGTAATAGCTTGATGGTCGAGATTCTCTTAACAAGTGCATAGGTATCAAAGTAATCAAAGTTTTTTTTTCTCTTTGAACCCTTTAGCCATTAAATGGGCTTTGTATTTCTCAATTATGCTGTTAGGTATAAGCTTCTTCCTGAATATCCACTTGCAACTAATTGTCTTGCACCCTTGAAAGAGATCCACTAGAACCCATGTGTTATTTGACATTATGGAATGTATTTTGTCATATGACTTTATAGTTTCATTGAAGGAGAGCGGATCTCCTTCAGCAACATAAATGGAGAAATCAGGATCAAAATCTTTTTCATTTCTCTTTTTAATGCTTGTTAATAAAGGTTGTGGAGCTGTCTCAGTTGCTCTATTTTTTCTCTCATAGTTGGTGACATCAAGCCCCACTATTTTTGAAGTCTTCTAGAAAGGAAACACATTCTCAAAGAACTCTGCATTGGTAGATTCAGTAATAGTGGGTGGACTAGGATCTCTAGATTCAAAAATTTGTACGCCTTACTCATCATGAAATATCTAATGAAAGTTCAATCAGTTCCTCATGGTCCGACCTTGGAGGTATGCTCATGTGACAGCTTTATTTGAGCTAAACATCCCAATGTTCTAAAGTAGTTCAAATTTGGCCTTCTTCCTTTCCATGTCTCATATGGAGTAGTCACAAGTTTCTTTTGAGGAACTTTGTTTAGTATATGGAAGGCAGTCAGCAATGCCTCACCCCACGAGTTCAGGCATGAATCAGTGCTTATTAGCATGTGTTAACCATTTTAGTCAAAGTGTGATTCTTTCTCTCTGCAATCCCATCCTATTGCAGTGCATGGTGTTGATGTCTTTCTGTGGATTCCACAATCTTTACAAAATTTGACAAATTCAAAGTCCATGTATTCACCTCCTCTATTAGATCTCAATACTTTGATCTTTAGGTTAAGGAGATTTAAACTTCAACTTTATAATATTTGAACTTCTTAAACGCTTCATCTTTGTTTCTTAGTAGGTACACGCATGTATATTTTGATGCATCATTGATGAATGTTATGAAGTATATTTTCCCTCCTTTAGAAAGAGTGTCTGTTATCTTGCAGATGTTAGTGTGTATCGGGTTTAACATTTTCATTGATCTTTGCACACTCTTGAATGAAGTGTGTGTGACTTTGTATTTACTGCATACAATGCATTTCTCATTACTCATATCAACGAGATTGTTAATGAGTCATAGATTGGACATGTGTTTGACATTGTTATAATGAATATAACCTAATCTACTACGCCACAATTCACAAGACTCTATTAAGTAAGTAGAAGTAGAAGGCATTTTGTAAGTAACATTAAGTTTGAACATCCCAGAGTTGGCAAAACCTTTGCCTACAAATAATATGTTCTTCGTGAGTACAAATTTATTAGATTTGAACACTAGCTTGGAGACATGATTTCTCAGCAGAGATCCAGAGATGAGGTTCTTCCTGATGTCAGGGACATGAAGGACTTCTCTGAGGGTAATTGTCTTCCCAAAGGTAAAACATAGTTATACTATGCCTTTTCTGACGACCTGAGAGGAGGAGGAGGAGTTCTCCATGAACATGTTCATACCATCCCCCACTATTTGATAGGTAGAGAACAATGTTCGATTGCTACATATATGTCTGGTGGCACCGGTGTTGATCCATCAATCAGTCTCCTCTCCAGCCATGTTGGCCTCAGTTACAACAATAGAAAACTCATCATCTTGGACTTTTCGCTTGCCTTTGTTCTTTTTCTTATTGCATCGATCATCACCATCCTTACGCTAGCGGCATGCTCTTGCTAGGTAACCATTCTTTACACAAACATAGCAGTGGATCATGGTCTTCATTTATTTATACTTTTCATAGGGCTTCTTCCTGCCCTTATCAGTCTTCTTGAAATCTTTTCTCTTTGGAGAGAATCGGTCCTTGGGACTATTTTCAATAATATGAGCCTTCTCAATCGGTTCAAGCTTCTTCCCCTTGTTCCTTGCAAAATCCTCCACCCGAAAGTGGTGCATTAAAGTGTCAAGCTCCATGTCTTCTTGTTCGTGCATGAGCTTGGTCTTGTAGTCTTTCTAAGACGGGGGTAGCTTGTAAGTCAGCATGTTCACATAGAATACAGGCTCCAGAGCCATCCCAGCAACAGTGATTGCATCAACAATCTTTTGGAATTCTTTAGGTTGTTTCTGTACAAACTTGTTGTCCACCATTTTGAATTCACTATAGTTTTGTACATGAAACTTCTTGCTCCCAACAGCTTCACCCTTGTAGACCTTAACTATAGCTTACCAGAGCTCTTTTGCAGTCTTAGTCTTATTGGAGAATTGGTTAAAGAGGTTGTTAGAAAGATTTTCTAATATCATATGGCAACACTTGTAATTGATTGTTGACTAATCACTATAGGCCTTGAGAGCCACATCAATCTCTACAAGTGTGGCCTCAAATTCTGAGAGCACAAGGGGCAGCTTGTCAATGAGCATGTAGTGAATGTTGAGTTATCTCAGTAAGTACTCAATATTTTCTTCCCATCTCTTGAAGTTCTCTCCATTGAATTAAGTAGATTCAAAGTGGAAGGTCTCTGGTTGGACCGCAGGAGCAAACATATATTTAAATTGTTGACTTTTGGGGTAGTAAGGAAGTCAGGAATGAGAGAATACTTCTTTCGTGATAGAGGAGTTAGGTCGCAAAGGAGGGTCCTTTGCGATATGTGCATATTTGCGATGACAGAATGCTCACAGTAACTGAAGGGTCACACAACAGGTTGTTCACGATGGTGGTAACTTGTAACAGAATCACTTCGCAGAACAATCCTTCATGGAATGAGTTCTTTGCGGTTAAAGATGGTTCGTGATGTGATGCAGTTCGTGATCCACTTTTAGTTCACAGTACACAACCCTTTGTTGTTCAGTGTCTTTGTGATGTAGAAGCCTTCGTTGTAGTCAGTGGTTTCACAAAGTTGATGCCTTCGCGATTCAATCCCTTCGCGATTCACCTAAAGCTCACAAACACATAAGTTTTTTGTAGTTCTTTAAGTTAATGTTTCTTGGTTAAACCAGTTCATCCAAGGTAAAGAAGGTGTCATTATCATGTTTCTTGAAAATAGTCGAGGCCTCCCATAAAGTGCCAGGGATTTGGCCAAGCTAACTTCGGGATACAATCTTGCTTGGGTATAACCCTTGTTTTGCCATGGAGTCGCACTCTCTCGCGAGATGAATGAACCTTGTCATTTCTTAAAACCCGTGGTTTTAGATGATATTTTTAACAACTCTTAGATTTCAACAACTTAAACAACATAACACTTCTATGAACACATCAATCAAAGTGTATTCCACACAATGAAAATGGTCTTTCTCTTAAGAAGATTTTCAAGTCTCAAATGAGGTGCTCTTCCAAGAACCGAACTACATTCTTCAAGAAGAGTGTTGGTTCAAAGGAATGCTTAAGTTCTAGGTCCCAAGCACACTCTTCTTAAGGAAGAAGGTGAGACCTAAAAAGTTCACAAGAAATAGAGAGAGAGCTGGAGAAGAAGGGATGCACTTGAGGTTGGTCTCCTCCTTCGTAGTAGAGCTCTGGGAACACAAGGCTTAGGCATTTTTCTTTTTCCTCTTCTCAAGCTAAACTCTTCACTCCAGCAACACTTCAATTGTAAGACTTTCACATACATTTTCGTGCTCAACATCCTCTCTTTATATTTTTCTTCATGTTTTTTGCGATGACATGTGTCACCGTGAGGAGGTTTCTTTACGATACATGCATCATTTTGCAATAGGTCATCGCGATGCATGGATCCTTTGCGATACAAATTCCAAAGTGGTCAATGTCAAGTACATTGTTCCTGACTTGTAGTAGGAGTGCAGTGCAAAAGTTTCATCATTAACACCTCTCCATTCAGACCAGAGATTATTCAAACCCTATTTACTAAGCTATTATATTGTTTCTTGCTTTGAGTAGGGGATGGGATAGTCTATGCACAAACTGGGGAAGACTGCCAATTCATGCTCACGTTGAACTGGGTTTGAATCCATGTTCCAATTTTACAACCAGTAGTCTCCCAATTCTTATAATTGCAACTTGAAAGGTTACTTGTCTACTATAACCTGGGGAGAACGAAGGATTTAGACTCTCATGCTCTCGTCGGATTAGATCCTGTCCTGTTAGGGCCTGTCCACAACCAAAGTGTATGGTTTGGCATAAAAAGATGTGCATAACCATTTTTTTTTTTTATGCCTAACCATGCACTTTGGTTGTGCACAGGTCTGAACAGAACATAGGAAGACACAGTGGCAGAGCCATGTAGAGGCAAGAGGAGGGGGGGGGCTTAAGTTTGAAAACATAACTAGATGTACGGTTAACCCCCTTTCAATTAAAAATCCTAATGCTCTGTACTTCCCCCCCCCCCTCTTCTCCTCTCAACGAAACACCCAAACTTTTTTTACATAGTTTTGAGAACTGGACCGGCCATCAAACCGGTAAGGTGGGTGATTCAGGTCCAATTGGGTTCAACCATTGGTTTACATGATTTAATCGCGGTTTGCTCAATCATAAGTAAAATGTAATACAGTACCAAAAAATAAAACAATTCATAATACATTATAAAGCTTATGATTGAGTTTCAAATTTTTGACATACCAAAAAATATCGAAAAATACCAAAAAAAAAAAAAAAAAAAAATTCATGGAAAGTGGGATTGGAATTTGAAAAGAAACATTTTTAGTTTTTTTTTATTAATA
>JAOXJP010190816.1:0-26227 GCA_025762735.1 Platanus orientalis | reverse complement strand
TGATTCTAAAACACCCCTCCATAGTTCTAACTTGGCATTTACCCCCTCTTTAGTCTCATCAATCAACACAACATCATTAGCAAATAGCATACACCATGACACTTCCTCTAAATTACAGTGGAGAAAATATGTCTTAATGTCAAGTTGTTCAATTTTAACGTTCAGAGGAGACTTAGGCCTGTCATTTACACGAGAATGACCACAACACGACTGAGGACATTTATTGAGGTCGTTGAGATGGAAAGCCTTGTTGAGAGGGACTGCAATGAGCTTGGCAAGAGCTGTGATATGGGCTTGAAGCATCCTTAGCTCAGAGGACCAAGAAAAGCAAAGAATTCTAACAGGACAATCATGATGAAGATGCCAAGGCAGACTAAGACTAGAGCATCATGCCAGAAGTGCGATCACATCCATGGTGGTATATGCTACAAAGAGACTGGTGCTTGCCACAAGTGCAGTCTAGTTTTCTATATTATGCGTGACTGTCCAGCATGGAAGAAGGACTAAGCCATTGTGCTTGAGGAGGCAAAGAAGTCCAAAGTCCCAAGGCATGTGCACGCCATTAATGAGAAGGATGCCTAGGCATCCCAGTTTGTGGTTACAAGTATATTTTCCTTATTTAGTCATGATGCATAAATCTTGATTGACCTAAGATCTACCCACTCTTTTATTGCTTGTCACTACATGAGACATGTCTATTCTTTGCCCAAGTTATTAGAATTTGTATTGATCATCTCCACACCATTAGGAAAGACCATGTTAGCAAATTTGGTATGTAGATCTTATATGTTTTAGATTGGGGATAAAGAGTTGCCTGCAGATCTAATTCTACTTGACATGGAGGATTTCAATGTTATACTAGGGATAGATTGACTGGTAGCACACTATGCCATTATCCATTGTTACTCGGATGATGTTACTTGGTCAACATGAGTTCTCATTTCAAGGAGTAAAGAACGACTCTTTTCCAAGTGTGATCTCTGTGATACAAGAAGATAGACTTCTTTAAAAAGGTTGTCAGGGCTATTTAGTTTATGTGGTTAATAACCGAAATAGAGAGACGAAGATTGACAACATTCCAATCGCTAGGGATTTGGTTGACATCTTTCCAGAACATCTCCTTACTTTACCTCTAGACTAAGAAATTGAGTTTGCTATTAACTTAGTCACGGTTACCACATCTGTCTCTACAGCCCCATATCGTATGTCACCGACTAAATTTAAAGAGCTTAAGGTGCAGTTTTAGGAGTTGCTTGATAAGGGATTTATCCTCTTAAATGTGTCACCTTGGGGTGCACCAGTACTCTTTGTCAAGAAGAAGGATGGTTTGATGAGATTGTGCATTGACTATCGATAATTAAACTAGTTGATAGTGAAGAAAAAATACTCCTTGTCAAGAATTGATGATTTATTTGATCAGTTGCAAGGCGCCAAGGTATTTTTAAAGATTGACCTTAAATCGGGTTACCATCAACTCCGAATCAAGAATAAAGATATACCAAAGACTATTTTTCATACCAGATATGGACACTATGCATTCTTAGTTATGTTATTCAGCTTGATGAATGCTTTTGCTACTTTTATGGACTTGATGAATCGCGTGTTCAAACCTCACTTGGATAGCTTTTTTATCGTGTTCATTGACAATATATTTGTGAACTCCAAGAGTCCGAAAGAGCACAAGGAGCATTGAGATTTACATTCTAGATTTTGAGGGAAAGGACTTTATGTGAAGCTTAGCGAGTATGAATTATGGTTGGACCAAGTTATGTTCTTAGGCCATGTGATCTCCAAGGATGAGATTTTTGTTGATCCCAAGAAGATAGATGTTATGGTGAATTGTCGAGATGGACAAATGTACATGAGATTAACAATTTCTTGGATTTAGTTGGCTACTATAGAAGATTTGTTAAGGGTTTCTCAAGCATTACGGGACCTTTGACAAAGCTGACTCAGAAGAATGCCAACTTTTAATGGGATGAAGCATGTGAGAAGAGCTTTAAGAGCTCAAGGACTAGCTCATATTTGCACCAGTTCTTGCCCTATTTTTGGTATCCAGAGGTTATGTTGTGTATTACGATGCTTTGAGAAAAGACTTAAGTTGTGTACTTAAGCAGCAAGACAAGGTGATTTGCATGTGCCTCAAGATAGTTGAAGTTGTAAGAGTTGAATTATCACACACATAATTTGGAATTAGCGGTTGTTGTGCTTGCTTTGAAGATTTGGAGACACTATCTCTATGGTGAGACATGTGAGATCTATACTGACCATAATAGTCTAAAATATATTTTCTTGTAGAAGGAGTTGAATCTCAGACAAAGGCATTGTATGCAATTGATTAAGGACTATAATTGTACCATTCATTACTATCATGAAAGGTGAATGTTGTGGCTGATGCGTTGAACAAGAAATCTTCGAGTTCTTTGGCCTGCTTGACTGTGGGAAGAATATCTCTTTATGAGAAGATGAAAGAATTGAATATGAACATTCACATGAATGAGTTGAGTATACTTCTTGTTAATGTAAATTACCAATTCCATAATTTGTAAAATACATAGAGTAGTAGATTAGGCATGGCATGAGCACATTGCATATCTTAGTCATGTCTGTAATCATCAAGTGCCATTGGGTTCCAAAGAGGTTGACAAGCACCAAGCACTTGAAGCCAAGGATGATCCGTTCCCAAGATTGCCAAGGTTCGAAGGCTTGAAGACTCGAAGTTCATCAAGCTCAAGAAAGGTTTGTAAAAGTATATACTATGATAGACATAGACTAAAATGATCAAAAGTCATTTGCATAACCTTTTGGACCAACACATGCCACCTACATAAGTTCTCAAGTAAATGGGAGTAGGTTCAAGGTTCATTAGCAGAAAAACAGGGGAATTAGATCGATCCGGATGGTGTCTAATCAATCCACACTTAGTGGATCGATCCGCTACTTACCGGATTGATTCGGTAAGGCTCAGGTGTCTTATATTGAGACACCGGATCAATCTGGGGATGCCGGATCAATCCATGCGGATCAATCCAACATAGCCGTATCCATCTACCATCGTAAAAATTTCAAAAAATATATGAGATCAACGTCTGTGATTTTTTGGCTGTGGGGGTAAATGCCATATCAAGGGTGCATGATTGTGCTCGTCCCCTATAAATATAAAAGGAGCTCAAATGAGCAAACTAACACACTAAAAACAAAAATAAGAAAAGAGAAGAGATGATTGAAGGAAACTAAGGCATTTTACACCTCCCAATTACCAAAGGTTCACTCTAATGAGCATTGATTAAAGATCAAAGAGCCTTTAAGTGCTTTTCCAACACTCTATATTGGAAGAACAAGAAGAGGGAAGCAATGTGAAGGGTTTACTCCTAAGTAAACCCTTGTGAAAAGCTTTAAGGAGCAAAGAGACTCTCTTGGAAGCTTGGTGGTACACATTGGAAAATTGGCTCAACAAAGGAGCAACCACCGTCATGTGCAACAAGTAATACACAAGCCTAATGAGGTAACTTGTATTGATTTCATTTTATATTGAGATTTTAGCACCTGTCAGAGACACTGGGTGAAGACCATATCCTTCAGAGACACCAGGAGTAGAGCTTGCTCTTACAAGTGGTAGGTATTAAAATTTTAACCTTGATTATAATGCAATTCAATCTTAATAAAATTTAGTAGCTCAGTAGTGAGCTTTGAAAGTGGATGTAGGCTTGAGTACCGAACCACTATAAATATTGTGTTGTGTGTTTTCTTGTGGTGTGAATTATCTCTTTTTTCTATCTTTACATGACATGTTTATCATTTTATATATGATCTTTCACATTTGCAATTGAGTAGGAACTTAAAGTAATTGAAACATAAAATTACAAATTTCCATTGCATTGCACTTGTAATAATAATAATTGAAGCATATTTCTAAGTGCATTGAATTCCAAGAATTATTACAACATCTAAAATTAGAATTTTAATTGGTGGTAAATCAAAAAGAATTTTTAAATATCCTATTCACCCCCCCTCTAGGATAAAACCGGACTTTCACTTCTTACGCACCTCAGAGTATAGCCCACTATCCATGACAAGTGAAAAACACTTAAAACGTTGACCCCCAGCTTGTGAAAATCAAGGATGAAGTGAGAAGAGGTTCTAAGATGAGCTTTTCGTTTCACAAAGATGGTTTATTAAGATTCGACAACCATTTATGTGTTCCGAATTATCATGGTCTAAAAATGGAGATTTTGGAAGAAGCTCACCATTCTATCTATTCAGTATACCCTGGTAACACAAAGATGTATCATGATTTGAAGGGTTATTACTAGTAAAGTGGAATAAAGAGAGTGGTTGTAGAATTTGTGGCCAGATGCTTGACATGTCAATAAGTCAAGGTGGAACATTAGAGGCTAGCTAGACTTCTACAACCCTTTAGAGGTTTCAGGATGGAAGTGGGAGAACATTTCCATGGACTTCGTCATGGGATTTCCTAAGATGAGTAAAGGATTTGATGCTATTTGGGTGATCATGGACAGTTTGACCAAGTCTGTCTATTTCCTACCAATCTAAACTACTTATCCTTTGGACAGTTTGGCACAACTATATGTGGATGAAATTGTGTGACTACATGAAGTCTTTGTAAGCATTGTGTTTGATAGAGACCCAAGATTTGCTTCTACATTTTGGAGAAATTTGTAACAAGCCATGGGGACCAAACTATGTTTAAACACATCATTTCATCCTTAAACTGATAGAAAATTTAAGAGGACATGATGAGGGCTTGTGTCATTGATTTGAAAGGTAGTTGGGATGCCCACCTACCATTGATCCAATTTTCCTACAACAATAGCTACCAAGCTAGTATCTAGATGGCCCCTTACGAGGCCTTATATAATAAATGATGTCGATCTCTGATATGGTTGAATGAAGTTGGCGAAAGGAAGATTATTAGGCCTGAGCTTATCCAAGTGACTACTGAAAAGATTTAGCTTATCCATGATAGACTGTTGATAGGCCAGAGCAGACAGAGAAGTTACACAAACAAGAGAAAGCATGATCTTGAGTTCAAAAAGGGAGACCATGTGTTTCTCAAGGTATTGCCAACTAAATGTGTGATGAGATTCGGAAAGAAGAACAAGTTTGACCCAAGATTCATTGAAATTTTTGAGATCTTAAAGAGAGTTAGTGACCTTGCTTATAAGTTGGCCTTACCTCCTAAGTTGTCTCATGTACATTGCGTCTTTATGTTGCGAAAGTAAATGCGTGACCCTTCTCACATTCTGGAATATGAGCCACTTTAGTTTCATGAAGACCTTTCACATGAATAGCAACCCATGATGCTTCTTAATTAAAGAGAGCAATTATTTCAGAACAAAGTGATCCTTATGTAACAATCTTGTGGCATAATCACACGAAAGAATAAGCCACTTAGGAAGGAGAGAATGAAATGAGGATTAAGTATCCACATTTGTTTCAAGGTTAAGGTATACCTTTAAATTCAAGATCTGAATTTTTATAAGGGAAGAGGATGTAACACCCCATACCTAAAATTGGTAAGACCCGGACTCGACACCCATATGTTCATTTGTGAAAGCCATAGTGTATATGAGCTTGAGGACTAGCCTCAGGGCTCTTGAGATCCAAACAGGGGCTAAAGACAAAAAAAAAAAAAAAAAAAAAACCAAGAGTGTAAAAGTTCAGGACGGTGGAAGTTTGAGGGCTCGCACCACCATGTGAGCGCTCACGGCGGGGCATCACGAGCGCTCACGTGACCACGCAAGAAGTCACATGAGGGACCCCTGAGCGCTCACGTGACCACCCAAGAAGTCACATGAGGGACCCCTGAGGGCTCTCAGGTAGGCACGAGTGGTCATCGAGGTGACCCTGAGCACTAGCACTTGGCCAAAATCCAGCTCGGGATTCGGGCCAACATGTGATATTTGCCCTATTTCATGGGAAACTCACATGAGTCAACCCTAAACCCTATATTTGTTTTTTTAGAGTTAGAATGACATAAGAGAAAGGAATTTTTAGAAGGAAAGATGAACTTTGAAAAAACTTAGGAGAAGAGAGAAAATCTTATACAAATGTGTCGTAAGTGCTAAGCTCAAATCTAGGCTAAATTATGAGCTATTTATAGTTTCTTATCTTTGTTTATGGATTCTAACTATGAAATTTATTATTTACTCCTAGACGAAGGAAGTGCTTGTAAAGGAGAATGGGTTATGGCAAATGACCTTCTTGAAAACTAAAGCTTTGAAGCATTAGTGAGTTGATATACAATTTAGGCACACTTTTCCCCTCCTAGGACCTTAGATTGGTTGAAATAAGCTTTGATTTGGTAGATTTATATCCAATCTCCATGAATATGTTGATTTACATAAGTAGTACCTTGGTTTCATTGATATATGTGAGTGGATATGTAGTTTATGCTCTTTTCATTGCTAGGTTTATAGAAGTATGATTTTCATTCTATGTATCAAAGATCTGTGGCTTTGGTTGTTGAATTTATATCTATTTTTCGTAAGAATGTTGATTTTCTTGAGTTAGATTCTAGTTTCTTTGATTTGAGCATGTTATGAAGGTTTTACTACACTATTTTCATGAGCTATTGAAAAATGGAGCTAACTAATTGATGTTAATGTTTTTGTTGAGTGAGTTTGATAATCTCTACTCAATTTGGAAAGGTTTTAGAGTGAGATTCATATGATTGGATGATTTAGAAGGTTTTATGTGGTGTATCTTGGTTTACCCTTTGATTTTCCTTTGTAATTCCTAATTTCTTGTTCTCTACCTATTTGTTGAATTGTCATGTGATTAGTTCTCCATGATTTACATGTCTTTTGGATGCCTTTAGAATCTCTACATTAGCCAATTGCTCACTTTGGTGAATTTCCTTTATTTTGTGTTAATCAATGTTGATTTGTGATAATTCTATTGATTTTCATGTTAGAATCTTAGAATTTTTATGTACTATGTTAGGTTTTGCATATATTGGAAACTTTTGGTGACATGAACATGTTACATGATTTACTTTGGTGTTTTCATGGAGCATTTTATGTGGACTTCTACATGAATTTTGGAGTATTTGGGCTATTTGATTTTTATCGTTGACGATGCTTGAAATTAGATGGTTTTATATTCATGAGCATTTTATGTGTCCTTAGAAATGGGTCAAACATTTTCATTTGCATTTATATTTGGCCCCTCACATGTGGTTTACCCCTTCAGTTTTTTGGATTTTTTATGAGATATGATTTATTGATATTTTTAAATGGCATAGTTATGTAGTAGTTACTTGACTTTACATAAGCATGGTTTTGGTATTTCGGATTTGGACACAAGGATTTGATATGATACCTGTCACAACTTGAATTTGTGGGTTATAGGCTGTGGTTCGAGCCCGAATTTGGATCCATGATATTGGATGACACACCCTGAACCCGTATTTGATAGTGGGGAGATCCCATTTTCAAAGTGTGACACTTGTTCTCTTGTCACTTTTCATATAAATTTGATACATTTTATTTTTATCCATTTGAAATCATTTATCTATACCACTATTGTAGCGAAATAATACTAATAACGTGTAAAAACCGTTTCTCAATCATCTAAAGCAATAGACTACTCATTTATTTATCTTTTACCACATCAAGTGCAGCAGAATAGATAATACTGATAATCCATAAATTAAGTGAAGCGGAAATAAACCATAACCAAGTTTAAACTAATCAAAAAGTGAATACATGTTTATATCCATAAAAAGGCTTCCACAATCCAATAACACAATCCTCATAAGAACCAAATATAAATTTCTCATGTCTACAATTCAAACTGAAAGAATGAAAACATAGTAACGAATCTATAGGCTAATAAGCCCGATCCATCGTCCGTCATCCACATCACAAGCAACCTCTATAAGTACCTATCCTCCAAGACTCCATCTGTGGGTGATTTCAATTTTAGGGTAAGCTTGACGGGCTTAGCGAAAGGTTATGCAGTTAATGCAACACTAAGGAGGCCAAAGATGATCACAATAGCAATATGATAGATCAAGATAGAGTAAGAAATCAAAATGTGTATGGGAGTGCATCAAATGTGCTATACATGTATCTTTACTGTGATTCAAAGTATGCTCATGTCATAAAATAACCATATGAGTGTCAAAATGAACCAACACCGAATCATGCATATGCTACGTGATATATGTCATATGCTAACCCATGAGGGTCTCCATAAAATACCGAAACTAAATGTAATAAATAAACCCATGAGGGGTTCCCAAAAAGTCCAAAACAAAATACAATTAAACCATGATGGGTCTCCAACAAATCCAAAACATATAACCCATGTAGGGTCTCTGGAAAAATGTAACATATAACCCATGCAGGGTTTCAGGGAATCATATCATATAACTCATGGAGGGTCTCTGACAAAACAAAACATATAACATATATTGGGTCATTATGACCATTTTCACCTATTGATGTGACCTAGTGATTGGGTACCTTTTGACACCATTTATAAAGTTTGGTGACTAGTCATGCATATTTGACCATTAGGGTCGTCTTCACTTATTGATGTGACCCGATGATTAGGTACCTGATGACCAATAAGGTCAACTCACAAAAGGGTCTCTGAGCCCAAAAAGGAAAACCCACATAAAGGGTCTTTGTGCCTACGTCTAGCCAACCTATATAAGGGTCTCCAAGGTCATAAAGACTATATATAATAAATAATTGAACAACTAGTACCCTTTCACCTATTAATGTGACTTGACAATAGGGTACTTAAGGGTTGCAAGGAGCTACTTAAGGGTCTATGGGTCCAAAAGGGCATGTTCTCCTATAGGGTATCATATTAAATCCTCATGTCCAAATCTAAAATGCTAAAACCATGATTATATAAAATACAATAATTACTATATAAGTATGTCATTTGAAAATATATGTGTCATATCTCATAAAGAGTCCAAAAATCGAAGAAGTAAATCATATGTAAAGGGCTAACTACCGAATGCAAATGAAAATGTTTGACCAAATTCTAAGGATAAATAGTTTGTTCATGAATATAAAACATTTTCATGCTAATCAACGATAAAAACCAAATAGCCCAAATGCTCCAAAACTCATATAGATGCCCAAATAAGATGCCCCATAAAAAATACCAAAGTACACAATACTAAAAGTATTACGCTCATGCCACCAAGAGTTTACCAATAGATGCAAAGTCCAATGTAATATATCAAATTCCTAAGATTCTAATATGAGAATTAATAGAATTAACACAAATCAATGTAGATTAACATGAAGTAAGGAAAATCCACCAAAGTGAGCAATAGGTTTATGCAATGAATCTAAAGGCTTGCTAAAGGCATGTCAATCATGGAGAATTAATCATACGATAATACAACAATTAGGTAGAGAGAAAAAAGTAAGAATTTCAAAGGTAAATCAAGGGGTAAACCAAGATACATCATATAGAATTTTTTAATACATCAAAATCATATGAATCCAACTTCAATACCTCTCTCAAATAGAGTAGAGATTATCAAACTCACTCAACAAAGACATTAACATCATGTAACTAGCTTCATATTCCAAGAACTAATAAACACAAGATAGTAAATCATTTATAACATGCTTAAATCCAAGGAAACTGGAACCCAAGTCAAGAATCCACCAAATCAAAGCTTCTTCTCAACAAATCGAAAAACTTAAGAAAGGAAAGTGTGCATAAAAATACACATCCACCCACTAAATCAATTTAATAGGGATTGAAGCCACAAATCCTTAAAATATAGAATAGAAACCACATAAGAATGGAAAAGTGTATGCATAAAATGTGTATCTACTCACCAAATCAATTTTATAGGGATTCAAGCCACAAATCCCTAAAACATATAATAGAAATCACATAAGAATTAAAGAGTATATACAAAAAATGTGTATCCACTCACCAAAGGCTTCTACTCCCTTTCTCCAAAAGAGTCCTCTTCCAAAGCTTGTTTTCCTTTCAAAGACCTTCATTCTTCTAAAATTAAAACATAGTTTCACAATAAAAATCCATAAATAAATAATAAGAAGCTGAAAATAAACATTAACCTAGGCTAAATCTAAGTTTTTTAGGGACTTACCAAACACTTGGAGAAAAATATTCCCCTCTATAATATTCCTTATTTTATGTCATACTAACCCTAAAAGAGGTAAAAAAAAAGAAGGTTTGGGTCATCCCATGAGGGTCCCCACGAAAAATAAGGCAAATCATGTGCGGGCATAAATCTCGATAAGGATTCTATCCTGACTTGATCAATCAAGTGTATTCTTGATCGATCGGGGTCACCCACCTCGATCTATCAGGAGTATTCTTGATCAATCAGGGTTACCTACCTCGATCGATTGGAAGTATTCTCGATTAATCGGGCTTCCCAAGCTTTCTTTCAACATAAACAGTTTGTAGGAAATCGGTCATAATTTTCTTTAGAAAACTGTGATTCACTCACCGTTTCTTTCATTGGAAAGTAAACTCCAAACTCTTTCCAATGATGTATTGTTTGTATTAAAATTTATTCAGAATTAGTACAAGTTTTCCTATTAAGTTACTCTAAATGCACTCTTGGGACAACCTTAGGACTTGACAAGTTCATGATTTATCTTGGTTTTCCTCACTTCTAATTTATATAGTTGGGTCCCAAACACCATAATGGACTTCTTAAAGTATGAAAATGATATTTTAACCTTTATACATGGTTATTTATATTTTTACCCTCCATGAGTATAATGGGGTGTTACAACCCCTATGTGGGAATATGCTCTTTTGGGCCTAGAAACTTCTAAGTGAGCTGGTCCTTACGACCCTCAAGTACTCTGCTATTGGGTCACATCAATAGGTAAAGGGGCACTAGTTTCCCATTTATTTATTATGTATGGTCTTTATGATCCCAGAGACCCTTGTATGGGTTAGTTAGACGTAGCCTCGGAGACCCCTTTGTGAATTAACCTTATTGGTCCTTAAGTACCCAATCACTAGGTCCCATTAATAGATGAAGACAATCCTAGTGGCCCAATATATGCTTTGTTTTGTCGGAGACCTTACATGGGTTATATGTTTTATTTTGTCGGAGACCCTTACATGGGTTATATGTTCTTGGATTCATCAAGAACCCTAAATGGGTTACATGCTATGTTTCATTAGAGACCCTACATGGGTTATATGTTTTGTTTTACCAGAGACTTATTTGGGTTGTATGTCTAGTTTTGTTGGAAACCCCTACACGGGTTATATATTTGTTTTGTCGGAGACCCTTACATGGGTTATATGTTTTGGATTTGTCGGAAACCCTTTATGGTTTATTTATATTCACATTTGATTTTGTTAGAGACCCAACATGGGTTTATCTACATTCGGTTTTGGTATTTGATAGAGACCCATATGGGTTAGCACATGGCACACAGTACATAACATATGGTATATAGCATGTAGCACATGCATGGTTTGGTATTGGTTCGTTTGGGACACTCACATGGTTAAATTGTAGCATGAGCATACTTTGAATCATAGTAAGGATACATGCATAGCATATTTGATGCATTCGCATACACACTTTGATTCCTTAATTTCTTGATTCATCCTATTGCAATTGTGATTATCTTTGACCTCATTTGTATTGTATAAACTACAAACCCTTTCGCTAAGCCTGTCAAGCTTACCCAAATGAAATTCCTTATAGGTTAATCTTAGTGGGGGGGTGAATAAGATATAATTAAAATTTTAATTCTATTTACCCCAATCTTAATTAGGTGAGTTAATTAGTGATATTCAATTTTAATTGAACTCACTTAATGTGTTTAGTGGTCATTTATAATGATTACAAGTATGAAAATGTAAAGAACAATCACACAAAGATCACACACCACAACACTAGATGTATAGTGGTTTGGCCACACCGAGGCCTACGTACACTTCAACTACTCAATTTTATTAATCAACTACAATGATTACAAGGGACGAGCTAACCTTAAATTACGTGCTTGGTGTCTGTAGCAAGCATGACCCTAGTTGTCTCTAAGCTAAGGACTTAAAATATATCATACGGCATCTCCGACCGCTGACATAAACAAGGGATATAGACAAACCTTAAATTATGTGCTTGGTGTCTTCGGCAAGCACGACCTTGGTTGTCTCCGAGCCAAGGACTTACAATTCGTTATATGGCGTCTTCAACTGTTGATACAAGGGATCAAAGTCCACTACCAAGGTGGTTCTCAAAAACTTAATGTAGTAAGATATAGCCCAAGTATAGGAATCAACGTCCCAATGCAATGTGACTCTCAATAGCCAAATATGTCAATATAGTCAAGTAAGGGAACCTATGTTCTAATGTAAAGAGTGAATTTCAACTGGCTAAATATACCAAGTGTATGGTATCTACTCAATACTAAGGGAGTGTGTGAATGCCTCTAATGAAGGCAAGTATGCAAGTAAATCGCACAACTAAGTATAACCTCTAGAATAGTAAAATATAAGTGAGGCTCACAAGGGTTGTATATCTTGGAATGGTATTCCAAGGATTCACACGTAGAGTAGTGGTATAGATATACAATAAGCAAAAGCTAACCACAAACTACCTACAATGTAAATAAACTCTAAAATATAAGCAAAAACTTTACCTCAACCTTTGAGGTTGGGAGTTTATATGCTTGAAGTGAAGAAGTAACCGTCCTTGTCTTTTCTCCTCTCTTCTCTTGCAAACGAAACCTTATTCGTGCCCTCAAGAGAGAGAACCAATTATCTTCTTATCCTATAATTTCTTGGAAGCTTGAGTGAATGAGTGGAGAGAGTGTAGAGCTTGTAAAGATCTTGTTCTTGCCCAAAAGCCCTCTTCCTTTCCCTTAGCAAACCTTTTTTTTCTTCAAATGCTTGAGTTCTTGTCCTAATGAGGAAAGTGTTCCTCTTATAGTGGACAAAATCCACTCTTAATCGTAGGATTTAAATCTTTCAAAAAGGGAAAGTAATAATGATCTTAGATGTAAAAAAATAGAGTTGAAAAAACACCAGTTCGTAGCTCTAATCGATCAGGTTGTTGGTGATCGATCAAGGCAAGATCGATCATGCAACATGGAACATCTCTTGTTGCCCAAAATCTGGAACTTGCTCATTTTGACCCCTAATCAATTAGGTTTTTAGTGATCAATCATATCCTGATCGATTAGGTACTTGGTGATCAATCATTTCAGTTAGAAAGATCTTGGTGAACTAATCATTCTGAGTACTCGTGGGTTCCGAGCAGACGTCGGGATCAAAAGTTATGGTCATTTTAAGTTGAGATGTTCATACTTCTCGGCTCATTTTTCACTAGAGGGTTTTTGAGCAATTTCACCTAGGGTCATATATTGGTCTTTGGGCCTTCCTAAGGTTAAACCTTGGTCTTTGAGGGGTCTTGTGAGCACACACATAGCAACCACTTGGTCTTATACCTGATTCACCTTTTGGGCTCGGAGATGGTGATTTGACTCTTCCTTGGCACTTCTTAGGTTCTTTCCTTAATAACCTTGTTTTATAGAATTTGAACATCTTCCTTGTCTTGGTGATGGTCTCCACACTAGACACCCATAAGCTCACTCATTATACATAACATGAATAGCCTATCACCTAGACTCTGAATGAAATTGACAAATTACATCATGACTTTACACCAAAAATTCACACCACCTAGAAATGGAGCCTTAGAGGACAGATACCTATAGAGGCCGCTTGGGAGGAGGTTGTGAGAGGCGTTCGACCGGGTGCTTAGGTCCAAAGTATTGATTTTATGTTTCCTTTAGTTTGAAATGGTAGACTTTCGACATGATACTTTTACATTTGTCACAGTTGAGGATTATATTATCGATTGTTGGAAGCTTTATTTTGGATATGGACATGTATTACTTTGATTATTATAGATGGATATATGGTTTATTATTCCGATGAACTTAGTTTCGGATCATTGATACTATCTATTCTCCTGCACTTGACATGGTAAAAGTTAAATGAATGAATAATCCATTACATAAGATGATTGAGAATGGCTTGTACACATCATTAGCATTTATTTCACTGCAATAATGGTATTGTTAAATGGACTTAAAAGTTTAAAAAGAAAATAGATTGAATTTATATGGAAAGTGACAAGAGGACAAGTATCACACTCTAAAAATGGGATCTCTCCACTATGAGATATGGGTTCAGGGTGTGTCATCCAGTGTCACGGAACCAAATTCGGGCTCGAACCACGACCCACAAATTCGGGTTGTGACACTTTTGTCAAGACTTCAAGATTTGGTGTAAGAGAAAGTAGAAGGATTTTTCAAGTAAAGTTATTTTAAAGTATTGTATTCCAAAGTCTTGGAGGCTATCCTCATAGATAGACATAACAATAGATATGTCAAAATCATTTTGATGGTTTCTTAAGTTTCCTTACAATCATTTTCATCCATTTTATTTATTTATTTTATATCATTAATGTTATATCGAAGATTCTATGGATTTTAATTTCGTTTTCTTATATGCGGTATCAAAGCCACGATTGCTTGGTATAATCATATTAGTGTTTTATAATAAATAAATAAATTCTTTATCATTTTTATCTTGTAAATATTGTGATAAGATGATGTCTTTAACATTTTACATGTTTTTATGTCAAATCGCCTAAATAGTTACATTTCAATGTATTGTGATTGTTTTGGTTTTGACGTATTTTCAAAATTATGAGGAAAATAAATCATTTATTTACTTGGCTCTAGCGCATTGTATAGCTATAGTAAATTTGGTTTTGTTGTGTATAATTGTTATACTTTAGTTTTGAGCTAGAATTAAGAATTTTGGCATATTTTGATATACAATTGCAAAATTAGACAAGCAATTTTTTTTTTATATCATATAATGGTATTTGGCTTACAAGTCACAAAATGGTTATTATTGGCTTGATAGGGTAATATGATTGACGGTTTTATTTGTTACTTATATGTAATACAATGAAGACCTTGCATATAAGTAACAATTTTAATGTTTGATATTATCTTATTCACTACTTTTATGCAAAACAATGAAGCTCTTGCATATTAACTTTATGTATATATATATATATATATATATATATATATATATATATATATATACACACACACACACACACACACACACATCGTAGTCGAATTTGGTTCAAGGAAACCATTAACATGTTGTAATTTTTTCTTAAAGGAAATGTTATAATGGTGCACTAGGTTCTTGATAATTGTATATGATGCATGAGATAAAATAATTAATTTGCACATTGTAATACTATCCCAAAGGATATATTATAATGGTGTACTAGGGTCTTGTTATGATAACTTACAGTTTGATTATATTCAAATTTGTGTTAATGTTATTTAGTTCATGCACCATAAACTAAGTCTATGTTATTAATGTAGATCCTAATGCATCTAAAATTGTAATGCAATTGAATAATAACATACCATTGAGTGGGCCCAACTTTCATATCTAAAAGGATGATGTGAAAACTATTATGGGTTACATCGATCTTAACCTAGTTTTAAGGGAAGATAAACCAATACAACCTGCTAATGATAGCTTAACTAATGTGATTGTTAAGTAAGAAGATAAACCTAAAACACATGAAAAATCAAATCGAATAAGCCTAAAGCTCATTAGATGATTGATTTTTTAATAGCTACCTAAAGATAATTAGTGATAAGTTTGTTCGTCCTAAAAAATGTGTGGTTTGCACTATCTTAGAAAAATTCACAAACATCTAATATCAAAGTTAAGGGAATTCGTGAACATATCCTTTAAATGGGTAATTTAGCTGAAAAGTTTAGGGTGTTGGGTTAGAAAACCATCTTAATGCCATGATCTTTAACTCACTACCCACTCAGTTTGGTCATTTTAAGTTAACTAGTAGTACACAAAAAGTGAAATGAAACTTTAATACTTGAATTTCTATGTGCACCCATGAAGTGGTGTCTCAATCCACTAGGAGTGCCAAGATGATTAATAATAACAAAGCTAATAATAGTTTCTAGAGCTCAAAATAGTAAAATATTTAAGATAAAGGCTTCAAGAATGTAAATTATCTCTTTTTATAATAATTCCATAAAAAGAGATAATTACCAAAATTTTCTTAAATGGAAGAAAAAGAAAAGTATTTCTGAAGCTTTGGTTCGTCTTGAGAGTAATTCCTAGTGGATAGTTTTAGGGGCCACTACTCATGTAACTAACTCCATGCAGGGATTTTAATGAAGTATGAGACCTAGTAAAAACAATTCACATGGGAAATGAAGATGAACCTAAAATTAAATATATAGGAACTTATACTCTAGTCTTAGAAGCTGGTTTTGTCTTAGAACTAGAAGATATTTGTTTGTGTACCTTTTATTAGACAAAGTTTAATTTTATAGACTAAACAATGATGGATTTCCTTTTTGATTGGAAGAAATAAGTTTTCTATATATAAAAACTCAATTTTATTTTGTTCTAATTTTCTTAATCATAATCATAATCTCTATAAGTTCAACTCAATTATTCTTGTGCACAATCATCCCCCGTACATGTGAGTAGTAATATTTATGTAAAGCATTTCTATTTAAATGAAAACTCGTCTATTTTATAGCATAGACGAGTAAGTAGGGGTTTGCATAGTAAACAATTCTTAGAATTTTAATATATAATTTTTTAAGCTTTTAAAAACTAATAAAATATTATACTTCAATTGATTAGAGCATTACTAAATTACATAGTAGGTCTTAAGTTTGAACATCGATCTCAATATTAATATTTTATTAAATTCATGGTCCGAGACCAATCCATGCCCACCCCTATGAGTAAAGCATATTTTATAAGATATCCTAAATTATTCAAGAGATATTGGTTTTACTATCATTCTCACAATACAAGAATTGTAGAAATTTGATACATATACAAGTATACACATTCCTTGATATTGCATTCATTGTGGGAATGCTTGGTAGATACACGATGGCCCTAGTATAGACCATTGAAAAGCAACCAAGAAGGTGATGAGGTATTTACAATGGACAAAAAAACTTCATACCAAAATACAAACAATCCAATTCATTGGATTTTGTAGGATACACTAATTTTGATTATGATAGATGCATAAATAGCTAAAAATCCACTTCTAGGTATATTTTTATGTTGGCTAGAAGAGCTGTATCTCAGAGAAGTATCAAACAGACGATTACGAAAATATGCTCTATGAAGCGAGAGTTTGTAGCATGTTATGAATCCATGTCACAGGATATTTGGCTGTGTAATTTCATTCTAAGGCTTTGAAAAAGCTTATTGTACTAATGATTCTATATTTTTCTTCTAAATGAACAACATGAGTTTAGTAAGATCCAAACATATCAATATTAAATTTCTTGTTGTTCATGAAAGAGTTCAGAATATATAGTGAGAATTGAATATTGTATGCGATAGATGTTAGCTGACCTCCTAACTAAAGGTTTAGATGGAAAGTTATTCAACCAACATGGATTAGGTTGAATCTTTTGATGTTTTTACTTAGTTAATGTCATTTTGCATCGAAGTACTTTTATGATAGCTTAATAAAATGTTTATGATTTCTCTTTTGCTAATTTTATTGTGCATGTACATGAATTAGTAAAAAATAATTTCCATATAGAGACTAGAAATAGATGTATGATCACAATTTTGTGTTATTTCTAGGATTGTACATTGTTTAAATCCTTTGTCATAAGATAAACATGTACCATTTGACTATGGAAAGTATTATGTCAATCTAAGATATATTGACTATCATGATCCAATATAAATTTATTCAATGGACTAGATTGTTTAAGGATATTTTTAATAATTTTTTTTTAAAAAATATTTTAAACCAAATTATTATTTTATTTCAAAGTTTGATCAAGATGGTCATGTCCTTTTCTAAAAAGACTTTACAAGTTCTTTAAACTATTGATAAATAAGACCTTCGGTGTTCTAAAGGTCATTGATGGAATGACTTTTGGTGTTTTTTGCACCATTGATAGAAGAGATCTATCATGTGGTCATTGATGGAAAAACTTATAGCATTCTCTACATCATTGATGAAGAGACCTTTTATGTGATCATTGATGCAATAACTTTTGATGTTTTCTATACCATTGATAGAAGAGACCTTTCACATGGTTATTGATGGAGGTCATTGATGGGATGACCTTTGGTATGATCAAAGTTTACCTATAAAAGAATGTCCTTGCTCTTACTAAAAATGATTGAGTCTTTCATCAAGACTTTAAGATTTAGTGTAAGAGAGAGTAAAAAGATATTTTGAGTAACAAGATTTTTTAAATAAAACTATTTTAAAGTGTTGTATTTCAAAGTCTTGAAGGCTATCTTCATAGATAGAGATGTTTACAGATATATTAAAATTATTTTGATGATTTTCTTAAGTTTTTTTAAGAGCATTTTCATCTATCTTATTTATTTATTTACATTATATCATTATGTTATATTGAAGATTCTTTGGATTTTAATTTCATTTTCTTATATGATAACCCTTTGTCATGTGAAAAAAAAAAAAACCATTTTTTAAAACATTGTTTATTCAATTGTACATCAAGTTGGCTGGTCATACCACACACTATGCCTGATGATCTCCTTTTTCGCATTAGGTTGTAATCAATTATCTATAATCAATACAATTTACTTACTTTCTCTGCCTTGTTGTGGTTTATTGGTGTGTTATTACTACTGTTGTGGGTTGTCATTAGTATTGCTTGTTGCGTCATTTAGATTGGCTCATGGGCTGTTGATATGGAAGAATGCCGCATAGAAGCTTGAAAATTTTTAATGTGACTGTTGTTCATAGATCAGAAGCATAATACATTGGGGGGCCATGGGCTGATGTTGACAAGGGAAATGAACATGTTTCAAGTCAAAGGACCCCCTGTATATGCCATGTCAACTCCTCCACATAGTAGAAAACATCTTAGTGCTATAGAGCTCCAAGGCTTATGTTGTGGTCCAACATACTATCGACCATAAGTTCAAAGCATTTCTTGTTTGATTTTACAGCATAAGAGCCATCAATTTCACCACAACCTTATTAGGGATTAGCCTCCACATGAGGCCACTTGTCCACTACAGATTTGAATTTTCTCAAATTTGTTGGCACTTTCTTTTATAATAGATTAAATAAACTAGAAACAAGGACTCTTTTTTGCCTTATGGCAAAGGATTAAATAGAGGGTATAGTGAAAATACATGAAACCCATTTTGGGATGCTACTTCAGATGCCACATATCAGAATCATATGTCACAATTTCAATCCTATGGTGTCGCATTCTGAATCTTGAATCATTGAAAGAGGGTAACTTGGAGAAACATATGGACCCATTTTTTGCTGTTACATCTACCTCCAATGTTAAATTTTGTTGTATATTTTAAATAAAATTGAATACGTGTGTGTGTGTGTAAAACATCTTTTCATAAAGTTATTTTTTTAGTTGACTGGTGTTTGACTACCAAAACCTCTTAACAAGATATGTGTTCCTTTGGATGGACACATTGGTACTTCTCTTGGGAAGAGCCGTATCTCTTCTTATCAAACCTTTTGGTTTCTATAAAAATGCTATTACCTTCATATTTTAAATGAATTAGTTTTCAACATATTTGTTTACTTATTTATGTTCTTGAATTCTTGGAGTATACCTAGAAGATAATTAGTGTTCGAGAAGTGATTCAAGAAAACACCTTATCTTGTTTATTGCATTCTACGTTGGTTCGTTGTACTCCTAGATTCTTCCTTGCCTATAACCTTGTTGCTGACATATAGTGGGGATGAGTAAAGATTTAAAGAAATTTCTTTTATGTGCTATAGACCAGTGTAATGCAAATCATACTTTTCCTTTTCTTGTTCTCTTATCTGGCCATTTTCACACCACTTTTTCCAACAAATTTATCTAAGCTTATTCTGTCTCATCAACAAACTCGTCCTCACATAATATCTGGTCACCAACACCCTAATGCCCTGGTAGTAATGGCATGCCTCTCTCCAGAAAAGATATCAGGTTTGAAGTTTGAACTTGATCAGTAGCACGTGTCTGCAGTTGTATATTGATGTTGCTTCTCCCAATGTGTTGCGGTTCCACGCTAATGCGGAAATCAACAACCACATGAGACTACCAAATGTGGAAGAAAGATAACGAAGAACAAGTACAAAGAAGAAAGAAGGAGATACACGAAACCACAATAATAGATAGAAGAGAAGGAAATGTTCAGTCGTCCTCTAGAGAGGCTAAGTTCCAATATTTATAATAAATCCTATTACAGACGCTCCTTCTAATTGAACAACAGAATTCCACTTAATAAATCAACTTCTTAATTGTCTAATTATCACTCATTATACATGTGTAATCTAACACTCTATCATCCCCACTCAAGCTTAGCTATAAGATGTAGTCTAAACTTGGAACGAAATGCTCAAAACTTCCAAAGGGATAGAGCTTTTGTCAGTATATTAACCTGTTGTTTATCGGTAGGGACATAATATACATTAATAAAGTGTTGAATGATTTTCTCGCAGATGAAGTGACAATCAATTTCGATGCGTTTAGAGCGAGCATAGAACACTAGATATGAAGCAAGCACAATGGCGGACTTATTGTCACACCATAGCACTGACACTCTCGATATTGGTAACTTTAGTTCTTTGAACATCATAGTCAACCAACACATCTTAGCTGCTGTAGATGCCAAAGCTCGGTATTCGACCTTAGTGGACAACCTAGACACCATGTGTTGTTTCTTAGAAGACCATGAAATAGGATTATGCCCAAGATACACTGTATAATCAGTGGTTGATTTTCTATCAGTGAGATCTCCAACCCAATCGGCATCAGAATAGGCTTGTAATGTCAATGATCTTTAGGTATAATGAAATCCGAGATTGCTCATTCCTGCTAAGTAACGTAATATCCGTATAAAGTGAGTCATTTGTGGTTTATGCATATGTTGGCAGGCTGAATTCACGACAAAAGTTAAATCTGGTCGTGTGAGTCAAATATTGTAAAGCCCCAACAACACTTCGATAATAATAAGGGTCTAGATACATGGAATCTTCAGTAGACAGATATTTCTTGGTTGCCATGGGAGTGAAGCACAACTTGCCTTGTGATAATCCTGCCTTTTTCAAAAGTTTGAATATATATGATTGTTGAGAAATAATCATACCATCGGAATTGTAAGTTATATCAATACCTAAAAATTGTGTGAGTGGGCCGAGTAAACGCATAGCAAACTGTGAATTGAGATCCACTAGGAGCTTCTTAATATAATGACTATTGCTACCTATTAAGAGGATATCATCAATGAATATAACAAGACAGTAATGGAGCCTGGTGTATGATGTATAAAGAGCGAGTTACCCTTGTGACTTATTTTGAAGTCTTGCAATATAAGAAATACGGAAAGCCTAGAGTACCAGGCCCGTGGAGCTTAGCGTAACCCATATATGGCCTTGACATAGTCGGGATATTGTGGGTCAATGAAGCCTTAAGGCTGAGATATGTGAATTTCTTTATAAATTAACTCATTAAGAAATGCGTTCTTTACATCTAGCCGATGTATGTGCTATGAAAAGTGAACCGCTAATGAAAGTACTAACCTAACAGTCGTCATTTTTATGATTGGACTGAATGTGTCTTGAAATTCCAATCCGGACAGCTGATGATAGCCATTAGCAACAAGACAAGCCTTATATCGAGTTATACGACCTTTAAAATCTCTCTCGAGTCGAAAAATCCATTTGCAGCTAAGATCTCTCTAATTCGGTTTATTTGGAACTAACGTCCAAGTTCCCTAATACATAAGAGCAATGTATTTTTTTGGCATAGGTTGGCACTTGTGGGGTGATTTGACTGCTTCTTCATGTAAAGATGGTTCAGTTTCAATAGATGACAATGCTTGAAGACAAATTAATTTCTTGGGTTCGGCTTTAGATCTAGTTATCATAGTAGGATGCCGATTGCAGATAGGATCTGAGACGATACAATTTGGATTTTGAGAAGGAAGAGTGGAAGAACCACTCGGCTCATTTTCAAGGTGATCTAACGGTTTAATCGGCTGTTGAACGGATGATTCAAATTGAGATGAAAAGGGTCCATTATTAAAGTTTGGCAGATTTGAAAAAGAATTTGCTAGATCAAAACCGAGGATAGGGTTCTTTGGCAGAGATGAACGTGCTGATACAGAAGAAGAAGTAGAGGTAGTTGTCTTCACGGAACTATACAAACTTGCTAATATAAACCTTTACCGATCAAAGCAGCGATATCTTATTGCACTATCAGAGTACCCCCAATGAACACACACCGCTTGGACCGTGGCTTTAACTTTAACTTTAACTTTAACTTTAGCTTGCTGGTTGTGTACAAACGCAGCCAAGGATAACAAGTGGTGACAAAAACCCGTAAGAAGCTGTAATCCGATTGCTGATTGAACAATTTGAAGTATGGACATAACCTGTTTAGCAAGGGTGTTGGCATGCAATGATTTCTAAAGGACTTTTAGTTTTAGAGAGAGAGAGAGAGAGGTAATGGTAAAGAAAGTGTGTGATTTAGAAACATCATAGTGACAAATAGGTAAATGTAAACTTTGGAAAACCAAATTTAAAGTTCTCTGAGCCGGGTAAAGTCTTTTGTGTCAGACATATTGTCAGCATAAAACGCCGGTGTATTGGGCTTTGGACGAGAGATGACATTTGAAATTGGATGCATCCCATATCCCTTAAAACACTATTTTCTTTGACCTTTTGTTCTAGACATACATTTTGTCAGCATCGAAAGTTATCAAACAATCATTATCCTTAGCTAGTTTATGTGCAAAGAGAAGATTAGTTGTTATCTTAGGTACATGAAGAACATTACGTAATTGAAATTGGGCAAGTGGAGTAGAAATTATACCATTTCCTAAGTGCTTAATTGGAAGACCTTGTCCGCTGCTTACAGTCACTTTTGTAGGTCCATCATATGGTGAGTGGAAGGACAGATTAATTGTTTAGATTGGCTGCAATATGATTACTAGCGCCATTGTCGAGATTCCAGTTAGGGTTGAACAAGTGGATTGAACACAGGAGTATTGTTCTAGTTATAATATGGATTGAACTGTTATAATATCTCAGGTTTAACATTGTTGAAAAAAATATTTGATAATTTTATTTTATTTTAATTATTTATCTTAAAGAAAGATAAAATATTTTCATGTTATAGAATAATTATTCAAATATACAAAACCACATTTTACAAGAGATAGAGTATAACAAAATCATATGAAATTACTCATATTTTTTAGAATAAAATAAAACAATGGTACCTATAAAGTATTGACTGAGGCGTGTTTGAGACATTGTCCTTAAACCTGATTTCGTGTCCCTTTTTGGATCTCTTCCTCAGTTCAAAAAGGTTGCAGACGGTTAGGCTCTAGGATTCAACGGTCTCAAGTGACATCCCTGCTATTTCATACACAATAGCAAAGGTCTAACGAACTTTTTATATTGCTTTATCCCAGACAACCTTCAATTATAATATATATGTAACAGTATATTTTCACTTATCCATAATACACATATCCTCTTGGGTATTTCTAGAATTGGCCTATATAACTGTTGGAGCCTGTTTATGACCCATTATTTGTCTCATAGCAGTCATAAACAACTAGCCCATTTATTTGTCTCTAACGGTTAGAGAATTTATATCTTTAACAATCAAAAAATGGCTAAACAATTAAATCGTTTTCTTAATGGTAGAAAATGATTTTTTCATTAAACAAATAAATCAAATAATTAGAAAATATGCCTATAAGGCATGTTCATGATTGATAAAATATTCTCAATCAATGATTTGTTAATGCAATTCATTATACAAATTTACACATTACAATATAGATTAATTTAATATTTTTTATATTATGATTAATAAATTGTATTTATATAATCATTATTATTTTATTGAATTAGAATTAATATATATTTAAATAAAAACACAACATGAACATCTGTGGAGTAGATCCATGAGTAGCATAAACAAGAACTTGAGGAATTGTAGATTCTAAACAAAGAATGTTGTAGGACATGGAGTGTTGTTTCGTTGAATGTGGCCCTACTTATCGTAGATTTGGCAATACAGCTTAGGCCATTGTTTATAACGTTTGTGCCCTCTTCCTTTACCTCAACCGCCCCATGAAGTGTCATGACTGAATCAACTGCTTGATGAATCTTGATAACTAGATTTACTTTCTTCCTTATGGAAAGTATTCAAGGCAGTAGTAGTGAATGGATTAATGAGGAGTAACTCCCATAGCTCTGCCATAAACACTGCTTGAGTGCTATTATGTATGGTTGTCTTGAAAGAATTGAAGGAGGACAGGAGACCATTCAATACATACGTCTTCTTCTTTAAGAGGTGAAGACGTTGCAACCAAGGTATCTACTACCTTTTTTATTTGCTGCGCAAGCACTTTGTCATCGACTGGTTGTTTTTCTTGATGCTTTATATATTAGTATTGAGCTGTAAAATGTTTGAATGTGAAAGTTAAGAGAACTTTCGCTCAATGGCAATCCAAGTTGATTTCGAATCTTCGCATTGAAGGACATGCGGAAGGATGTTTTCAAAATGAAGCAAAAAGATGTAGCTGAGAAGCTGTTTATCAAGGATATCCCACTCGATGAACCGAGGGTTAACTTGAGATTCACCATCGGCACCAAGCAGAAATTCCAGCAAAGGTTTGAGATTTTCATCTAGCAAATGATGAAGATAATGTACTTTGATAGCATTCAGAATTTGTGACTTCTAGATTAGGAAGTTTTTGGCTGATAACTTCATTATGATGAGAGAGGAGAAGTCAATATGAAACAATGAACTAAGTTGTGAAAGGAGGGATTAGAAGATACCGGTATAGAGTCGGACGAAGACGAGGATCTAGATGAATTCACATGTACAAAAGCGATTCTTGCATGGCTGAGGTTGTTCTTCCCATATCATAAAGCTTTGAGAACGAATTAGTCATTCTTAAGAAGGAGATCTGAAAACGTGGTCTTGAATTCTTGATCAAGATCCAAACGCAGCTGCTGCTCCAACCAATGTTGGCTTGCAGCTATAGATCAAATAGATGAAGTAGTAGAGAATCAAAATACCAGAAGGATCATAGCAAGAGCTTTTGTAGCTCTGATACCATGTGGAGGCAAGATAATGAAGAATAAGTACAGAGAAGGAAGAAGGAGATACAAGAAACCAGAAGAACAGATAGAAGAGAAGGAAATGCTTAGTCGTCTTTTAAAGAGGTTGAATTCCAATATTTATAATAACTCCTATTACAAATGCTCCTTCAAACTAACTCACTAACTGAACAACAACATAATTCCACTTAATACATCAACTTCTTAACCATCTAACTATCACTCATTACCCAGGTGTAATCTAACACTATATCACCAAAAAACCATTTTATTATTTATTAGCATCTCTCCTAGATTTTATTACCAATCCTTTCATAATTAGTATTTACACAAAATCCTTTCATTATTAGTTTTTTTTCAAGAATCCATAATTAGTTTATCCACATAAACTTGAACTTTCCAAACATTCGATCAAGGGAATTAAGTTTTCAAAAGGTAAACAATGCAATTAAAAATATGTTTGATGGTGTATAGGATTGGGAGTGCCTTTACACCCTTCAGATGGTCACATAGCTGACCCAGGTCTTTGACGAAATGAACCCTGCATAGTTCTAAAAGAGAGAGAGCCAAGAAGCTAGACATCGACAGGGGGGAGGGGGCTTAAGCTCTGTGACGGTCAAGTTAGACGATGGGGGGATGTAGAAGAGAAGTTATTAGGGTTTCTGTTGCCTCATACCTAGTGAGTAAGTCGTTACCCATACTTATAGGCTTAAGTAGTGGCATATCAAATGAGATCTCGCCTGTCTCTTTCCCCCATGTTCTTTGCCGCATCTCCCCCTGATCTCTCTGTCATTTTCTCCCTTGATTACGACTTTCGGGTTGTGCTTATCTCTAAGCAAAGAAGACAGGGTCTTTATCTTTTTTGCTTATCAGGGATTTTTGGAAATAAGGTATCTCACAGTTATGACTAGTCGTTTGGTGTTGAGTGATCTAGGAAACATCCCAAAATTGTTTCAAGGTTACTTGGGGTGTCGGGTGTCAAAGGGTGGAGTAAGTAACTCGATGTTT
>JAOXJP010190805.1:0-12258 GCA_025762735.1 Platanus orientalis | reverse complement strand
TAGTGGGTGGATAAGCATCTTCGTCCATCGAGTATTAATGATCTTTATATAGCCTTTGTGACCTCTTGGGACAACTGCCTTAATTGCTTCTTTCATTAACCTGATGGACTCATAAATGTATCCCAAGGTTGGTTTTTTGTTCCTACCAACCATTCTTAGGACCCTCACCACTGGCTCTAATATGTTCACTACCATACAATACTGATCCCAGAATAAATGATTACATACAATTGATTCAATTAATCGTCCTGCCGAAGTGTCACTCTCCCTATAATTATACCAATGGGGTGAAGTAAACAATTACTTTAAACCAGCCTTCTTGTTTAGGATACTCTGTAATGCAATGTAGTTGGTGGCAAAGCGTGTAATAGTTGGCCGCACGATATCACTTTTACATCTCTCTCTCATCATCGTCAATACATACCCATGGTTATATATATAAAGTTGGTGACTATCCTAGCATCTTCTACTACCTTTTCTACAATCTCTAGCTTTCCCATGTCCTTCAGCATGAGGTCTATGCAATGGGCTGCACATGGGGTCAAAAATAGATTGTGTTTTTTCATTAACTTCTTTCCAGTTTTCTTGAAATTGCTGTTATTGTCTGTAACTATTTGAACCACATTTTCTTCGCCGACCTCCTGAATAACATCCTCTAATAAGGCACCCATGTATTTATAGTCCTTGATAAACTTCGCTGCATCCACAGACTTCAAGAACACAGTGCTGTCATCATAATAAACCATAAAATTGATGATTGACTGTCTCGTAGGACCAATCCAACCATCATACATGATAGTTACCCCATACTCTGGCCATTTTTTTCTTCAATCCACTTATATACCTATTAAGGAGTTCCTTCTCATGGTCCAGATACTTCCCCATACCGAAGAGAATCATATCCCTTAATGGCAAAATTTGTTTTTTATCATTTCTTGAAAGGATACTGATATCACCACTAGAAGCAACTATAGTTGCTTACTTTTCTTCTTTTTCTTTCTTTTATTTTTTAAGGTTCCAACACTCCTTTTAATGTGTTTCGCTTTGCCACAATGATAAGAAATAATTCTCTTTCTTTACTTGGACCTTCTCTTTGATTTATCACGATATTATGGCTTTTTATTTATGCTTTTTCCCCATCTTTCTGTAACAAGAGCTTCGAAATGTGAGGAACCCATAGATTTTCTTCTTGTTTCCTCATTCAACAACTACTAGAAACTTGACTCATAGTCACAACTCCATCTCGACTCTCGAACACAATTGCTAAGAGATACTACTAGTGTCTCTCAACTATCTGGTCACAAGCTGAGTAATAACAAAGTTTAGAGATCATCCTCCAACACCATCTTCATAAATGCCAATTGATTTACAATGCTTTGCATTTCATTCAAATGCTCACCAATGGAACCTCCTTCTTTGAACTTCAAGTTCACTAGCTTTCAAATCAAGAAAGTTTTGTTTCCGACAATCTTTCTTTCATATAAATCTTCTAGCTTTTTCCAAAGAGATTGTACCAAAACTTCATTTGATACATGATAGAAAATACTATCATCCAACCACTATTGAATTGTACAAATAGTTTTTCGGTTTACCTTTTCTAATAATTATTTGACATTTCGATCAACTTGGCTTTATTACCTTCAATGGGAGTATATAAATCTTTGCAATATAACAAATCCTCTATTTTTTTCTTTCCAAATAATCTAATTATTTCCATTTAGACTAATTATTTGACTTTCTGTGTTTGCTTTCATTTTAATTCACACATAACAAAAACCCCCTTTCTACCCGAGCTTTGATTACGGTGATACCATCTATTGGGAAACCCCATTTTTCCTATTCTCTTGTGTAAATCAATGGAACACAACCAAATGAAAATAATCACAAGAAATAGTAAAACAAGTAACAAGAGAAATACACTATAATACGTCATGATTTTTAACGTGGAAAACCCAAAAGGAAAAAAGCCACGGGACACTAGTGATGTAGTGGCACTAGCATGGCTTGAGAAGTTCCAACCATTATGGAAGCCCAAGACCAAAAGCAATGAGCTAAAAAGGAAGATCTAAGTGCTGTCCACAAGTTTCTTTTAGTAATTTTCTATTTTAAAGGGTAGTTTGGTAATTTTTTTATGTAATAAGGTCATTAGAGCCAAATTAGAAAGTTGGGAGGGAATTAGAATTAGTTTAGAAGAAGTTTAAGACTATTTTGAGATTTTTTATAATTTTTTTAGAATCTTTAAGGGTTTTTTTAGGCTGACCGTACAAAGAGGGGTATTTTGGTCCAATTAGGTCTAATTTCATTTTTTTATTTTAAATAGGCTCTAAAGCCTTATTGTACGATCAATTTTGAGAATTAATGAATTGAAGTTTGGTTTTGTTTAAGGTAGAGCTTGTCTTCTTTCAAAATCTCACACAATCTGAGTTCTTGTTTCCTCTCTTATTTTCTCTCTCCTCTTCTCCTATAATCTTTTTTCTCCCGGTCTTCTTGTTACTTTATTGTTTCTTTTTCTTTTTTTCCTTTCTTGCATCTTTTTATTGAATCTTTCTTTAATTTCTTGATTCCTTATTTATTTTCTTGATTATATTATTTTCTTTAATCAAGAATTGCGTTCTTGAATTTTTTTTAGTCTTCTTGAATCTTCTTAGTTTCTTGATTTCTTTTAAATTACTTCTATTTTTACTCATTTTTTCTTGTTTTCTTGATTTAATCTTTTCCTCTCTTTTCTTTAATTCGAGATTTACTTTCTTGTTATAATTATTTACGTTCTTGAATTCTTCAATCGATTGCATTCAATTTTCTTCCCTTCTTGAATTCAGGACTTGAGTTCTTACCTTTATTTAGTTTGTTTCTTACCTTCTCCCATCATAATTCCTTATAGGAGCCTAATTCTTAGGTAGCCTACATCAGGGGGCCTGGGATATGCTAGGTCCCATGGGATCTTTTAATGATAATCGAGATCATGGTTCGGAGAAAATAGTGGTTGAGGGAGACTTAGTTGTGGTGTGAGTGTGGATTTTAGTCCCTGAAGGTTCACTTATTTTCATTAGACAGATTCATATTCTGGCCTCTGCTATGAACATCTTGTTCAAGTGGAAGCAAGAATCTAGAAATTCTATGGCCAGATTGGTTGGCCAAACAGGGTTTGTATAGGCCTAATTTGGTACATGGGCTGAGAAATCCTTTGTAGGATGTGATATTGTATTTTTGTTCTTTATGCTGTCTCTTGCCCTTTGGGGCAGCGGCTGTGTATGCATGTCTCTTGGTCTTTAGCAAAAGGGACTGTTCTCCATTGCACCTGACTGCCAGCCTTGGATGTGCTCAAACATCCTTTTGAGTGACTCATTGTACTCCAAACAGGGTGAGGAACTGTTGCCATACCGCTCTAGAATTTACAATGTATGAATAATTGGCTTGCCTCTCTTTGATTCCATCTTCTTTCAGTAAATGCAGCTATTCCAAAATACCTTTAACTACCAAGTTTGATAGCTCAGACATTTCTCAAGCACTGTTATCTGGAGGAAATCAACTTTAGACAGGATTAGCATGCTCCATATAATAGTTGCCCGGAAAATGAGAGACTGCTGCGAGATTTATTACTTGTGTGGTAGGGTAGTTGATGGTTTTATCCTATTATGTGTGATCTTGTAGCAACCGAGAACCATAATAGAGTTTGGTCTCATCTACGGGTCCAATCAGTATTTCTGTTTCTTTTCAAGTTGATCAATGTCTTAATCCTATTTACCCAAAAAAAGAAGTCTGAATCCTGAATTTTCACCCTTCTACTGCTTAGTGAGATGTATCATCTTTTCTAGGAAGATACTTTGTCTTGAATCGGGGGTTTTATAATCAGAAGAATGAAGGGATTAATTTGCAAATGTTCTTCATGAATCTGAGAATTTGTGTGGTTTAAAATTTCTATCCGAGCTTGATCAAATTATCCACATATAGCAATATGGTTGGTCAGACTTGTAGCTTTGCCTAAGAAACCTAAGAGCTAGGTCTTTTGACTTCTATTTTAGATTGGAAAGTGATTTTTTCTCACACATTAAGGGGACAGAAACGATGCTTCTGATTCACTAGCCAAAAGCTGCATATGTAGATATTCTATGTACATAGTGATCACCCTTAATCATATTTTTCCATAGTTCATGCATATGCATAAAATAAGTGATGCAGCAGCCTTTCTATGGCTTGAAAAGAACTATCCTTTATGAAAGCCTAAGCTTAGATTTCCCAAGAAATCTAAGTGAACATCTTGCTGTCCACATGATTAAGATTAGTTTTCTTTAAAATTTCTTTATGTTTTTATGGGTTTTAAAGAGTTAATTTGATGTAATAAGGCAATATGAACCATGGGGGATGTAAGTTGCAATTTAAGAGAGTTTTAGAAGTAATTTGCATTTAAAAAAAAAAGTTTTATAGGGTTGTTTTTATGCTGGCCATACAACACTAGGGGAGGGATATTTTGGGTCCGAATTTGTGTAAGGGCTTATAAAAGCCTCTAAATTTTATTTGTACAATCAGTTTTGAGATTTTAATAAAAACTCGAAGTCTTTGGAGCCACATGTGAGTTCTTCCTCCTTATTTTTTCTCACATCTTTCTAGTTTCCCTCTTTAATCTTTTCATACATGATTTCTACTTCTCTTTTCTTTCTTTCTTGTTTGTAAAATCTGATTTTCTGCCTTCTTCTTTCATCATCCCTCAATATCTTTTTTCATCTTTACATCTTTTTCCTTTTTCTTTATTCTTATTTTCAATTTTTTTTTTCCAACAACCTATCTTCTTTGATTACTCTCATCATTTTCACCCAAACCCTAATTCCTTCTAAACCTAAGCCCTCCATAACCACCTAAACCCATTGATACACTTTTCCCTAATTTCCCAACCATAAAACCCATTTTCTTGAATTTTCATCATATTTTCAAGAACCCTAAACCTAAGAAACCTGCCCCTTTAGCCGTACCATTCTAAAACCTTTTTTCTTTAAATTTTATTTAATAGAATTATTTCCCCACATAAAATAGGAGGCAGGGGGTGGCTCATTGTCCCATCGTGTCCCCTCAATTTTAGGGCTCCAAATTTGGAAACCCATCGAATTAGGGATTTTTGATTGCACATTAAGTTACTTTTCTCTTTTCTTAATTTCTCTTAATTCTTTTGATTCTAAATCATATTATAACCCTTCTTGATTTAAAGAATTAGATTCTTGCATTATTTTACTAAAGATTTGAATTCTTGAATTGATTTAAATTAAATTTCAGCATTTTTGAATTCAAGATTCAATCTTTATATTCTTTTTAATTTGGGTTTGGTATTCTTCCATCATTCTTCACCTTGTAGGAACCTAATTCTTAGGTATCTTACATCAATAAGTCTTTAAGAAAGATAAAGTATTGAGTGGGATAACTTTTCCATATAATACTTTCTCTGAAAGTGCTCACTGATCTGTCAGTAATGCACTTCTATATATTGAATAAAAAAATAAAAAAGAAAAAAGAAAAGAACTTCAGCCATCATCATATATGAGAAAATAATGAAAGCTTCTTAAGGTGGTTAGGTATATTGCTTTCCTTGTGTGGGTTTTGGGGTGTTTCTTAGGCTCTCACTAATAATATTGAAAGTTATTATCTTGGTGGAATGTGGATAGCTCTCTCTCTCTCTTGAAAATTCTATAGGGAGTGGTGTTGGACCAACAAGGCAATTTAATTTTGTATGTACTATTTTGGTTGCATCTTGCTTTCATCATCTCAATATAAGGAACTGAAACAGCTGAATCAAAGTGGGCAATTTTGTTTCTTCTAAGTCTTTAGAGTTTACTAGGAGGTCAATGCCTCGGTGTATCTCTTTCTAATTTGATTATGCAATGTTTTTGAGAGACGTATTGTTTGCTTTGTTGATATTTACTATTGGCATCATTTTTTTTTCTTTGTTTCCTCAATAACAGGATGTAACACTACATGATCTGGATGCGGCAAATGCCCGCCCACAAGGTGGTCAGGATATATTATCACTAATGGGCCAGATGATGAAACCCAGGAAGACTGAAATCACTGATAAGCTGCGTCAAGAGATAAACAAGGTGTTACTCTATAACTTCTGGGTAGATGATAAAATACTAGTCTCAACTTTCTTGGGATGTTCCAAATGTGGAGAGGCACATGGCCTACCTGAATAACTTTGTCGATGACAGGTTGTTAATCGCTATATTGATGAAGGAGTGGCAGAGCTTGTCCCTGGAGTGCTTTTTATTGATGAGGTGTTTTATCCGATCAGACCTTTGCATTCTCTACTAGGGTTAGGTTAGCCCTTATGTTTTATCCAACTTCTCCAATCTTTATTTGCAGGTTCATATGCTGGATGTGGAATGCTTTTCTTACCTCAACCGTGCTTTAGAGAGTTCACTATCTCCCATAGTAATTTTTGCTACTAGCAGAGGAATATGTAATGTAAGGTATGAATTCTGAGACTTTAGTGCAAGTGTTAAAAAAACTCGGAGTCAGCTGAGAATTGACCTCATTAATTTTTGAAATTTTAGTGGGTCATGTTATGAAGTACTGAATAAATTTCAACAAAATTTCAAACCTTGACATGTACAGTATGGGGCTTCAAGTCCATTTAGAGTAGGCTTGATGCAGGATATAAGCTTTGATACCAAAATTGATGTAAGATATAATCTCTGATACTAAAATTGATGTATGATATTCCAAAGCCCTCAACTAATTGTTAGATTAAAGTATGGAAGCAAATAAATCAAGAATTGAGTTTAGAATAAACACAAGTATCCACTAAAATTTAGAAATCAAAGAATAGATTGATAAAACAAAGATTAGGAGGAATTAGAATGAGAAAAGAGAAGAAAATAGAAGAAAAAGACCTAAAAGGGTATTTCTATAATTTTGGACTAAAAATTACCAAAACGCCCTTTTGGTGCATCAAAAAATTCCAAAAATTTTAGGGAAGATTATGATGTGTTCAAGGGTTCTACAAATCATTTTCATGATATTTGGATAAGAAGTCAAATCATGAAATTTCAAAAAACTCAAAGCTCCTATAATGGAGGTTTATGAAATTAGAAAGGAATTTTTGAATTTCAATGGAGAAAAAGGAGAATAGGACAAACAAAAAGAGGGAAAGATATGAAGAGATTGAGAGAGAGAAAGAGAACGATAAGAGATATACCTTGAAGGAGAGATGGAGCCTGTGGCTGCACCTATGGAAAAAGAAAATATAGGAGAGCCATGAGTGACGTCAACCCTTGGAGGAGGAAAACCAGGCTCACCTCCTACCTTAGGAAACCACCTAAATTCACACAATAAAATCAATATATTTCACTATTTTATTCATGGGAGAGGGGTGCTTTTAAATAGGCTTACAATTTTACATGAAGTAGAAACCTATAAAAACTCCTAAACTTGTAGCTGAAGAACTACAAAAATCAAAGACTTAATAAACATGACCTTCTAAAAACATAATTACTACAACAACAACAACAACAAACAGCCTTATCCCAACTATTTGGGGTCGGCTACACGAATCCTGTTCCGCTATTCCGCTCTAAACGTTCCGCTATTCCGCTCTGTTTAGGGCCTTATTTGCTGTTAATTACAAGTTGCCATGTCCCTCTTTACTACCTCCAACTAGGTCAATTTTGGCCTTCCTTTAGTCCTTCTAAAAACATAACTATTAAAACAAATAATTTGTTGCCCAAGTTTTATGAAACTTAAGTCTTTCTAAAAACATGAAGGGCAGTCCAAATGCATTAGGCTCCCGCCATTGCGGGGTTTGGGGAGGGTCACATGTACGCAACCTTAACCCTACAAGTAGAGAGGCTGTTTCCATGACTCGAACCCATAAACTTCTACAAAAATGCTATTCCCGCAACTTTTGATAACCCTTTAGTAATTTGGTCAGAACTTTTCCAAATCACCTTGGATTTGTGCTATCTTGGTCTCGTTAGAAAGGTAACTAGATAACCTCTCTAATGACACCAAAATCAAGCAAAGAAAAGTCAAGTTTTGACCTTAGAAAAATTGGGTTAAAAACGAGTGACAGGATTATAACTCAAAAACCCAAAAAACTAAACCAACCATGACACTATTGGCATTATTACAAAATTATCCCCCCTTACAAAATATGAATTGACTCCACATGAAATATAAATTTAAATCTAGCCCTTTTTGTGGGGGTACATACATAAGTTGCATAATGTTGTCCGCATCAAGACATGATATATAGATGGATTTATTTTCTTCTTCTTCTTCTTCTTTTCTTTTCTATTTTTTTTTTCTTTTCTTTTGTTTTTTTTGGATATTTTCATTATCATCTTCATTAATGTCAAAGTCCTACCCAACTATTTGGGGTCAGCTATATGAATCCTGCTTGACGATTCTATTTTATAGAACTCCATATCCTCTATTGATGTGTTTACTTTCAAATTCTTTCTTGTTACTTCGGTTCACACCCTTTTTAGCGTTCCCTTGCCTTTTTTAGAGCCATTGTCATGGATTATTGTGCTCCTCTCTGGTACCTCCAATGGCCTTTGTTGCACATGACCAATCCATCTCTAGATAAGTATAGTTACATTGATTGTATCATAGAGATATGATATATGATAACTACTGGCTAGGTAATAAGGACACTTCCTATTACAAAATTTTGTTGTTTTGGATGCTCTGTGTTTGTGTTGGACACTGATACTAAAACTTTGCTTTTTGTTTAAGCCTTTTTTTTTTATAAATAAAATTTCATTAAAGAAAATGGATGAGAAATCCCCAAAGACAATACCCAAAACAAAACCAGAACAAAACAACAATTACATCTGTAATATTCTTCCCCGATCCCTCAGAGTAGATATCACCGAAAACTCCCCAAGCTGATTATGCCTAAGGCCCCAAGAACAGACGACCTCCTTAGCCCTACAAGCCACATTAAAAGCAGGTTTCAAGCAACTTTCAAATACTCTCTTATTCCACTAAAGCCAAATGAGCCAACGGACAGTCGGGCAAACAAGCTTCCAAATGGTGTTTCCTTTTTTCGACACCTTCCCAATCCCCCATGAGGCTAACAACCAATCCACCCTGTTCGGAATAATTCAAGATAGGCCAACCTCCTTTAAGAGCCTCGTCCAAATCTTCGAAGCATAATGATAATGAATAAAGAGATGATTGATGCTTTCCGCGTCATGCATACAAAGGGAACAAACATTGGGCAAAACCATACCTCTCCGTTGGAGCAAATCAATGGTCGGGATACGGCCTCTACATAAAAGCCAGATGAAAAAAGCAACCTTAGAGGGGAGATGAAGTTTCCACATATCAAACCATATACAGTCCGGGGGAGCCTCACCTATCCATTTGGCCTCTCTACAAGATTTAACAGAAAAGACCCCATTATGAGTAAACATTCAATGTTGATAGTCATCCACTCCCTCCCTTAGACAAAACGGATCCACTTTACCAAGCACTCTAGCCCAGTCGTTCACCTCCCAATCATTTAGACCACAATGCAAAACAATATTCCAAAAACCACTATCCCCCCTAGGACTCCAATAATCTTAAACATTGGCGCTCTTGTTATGGGCCAAACGATAAAGATTCGGGTGTTCTAGCATAAGCGACCTAAAAGAACACCACCTATCAGTCTAAAAACTAGTCTTAACACCAGATCCCACCTCGATCCTAATTCCCTTCTTGAAATCTGCCAGGGAGTTCATTATAGCCTTCCAACAGCTATAGCCAAAAGGTAAAGAGGAACTTTTAGATTCTCAATCATTAACAGTCCCATTATTGTCTGCCACAACTTGACGCCAGAGACTATCCCTTTCATGACCAAATCTCCATAACCATTTGGAAAGAAGTGCTTTGTTCATATCCCTAATTCTGGTGATTCTAAGGCCCCCATACTTCTTTGGTTGACAGATCTCCTCCCAGGCCACAAGATGCATACCTTCCACATGATTCCCTTTACCCCACAGGAATTCCCTTTGGCATTTCTCAATTTTTTCTCCACCATCATCGAGATTGAGAATAAAGATAAGTAATAAGTTGGAAGACTCGCCAAAACCGATTTGATTAACACAAGTTCCCCCCCCCCCTTTGATAAAAGACTACCTTTCTAGCCTGCAAGCCTTTTTTGAATGCGAGAAACCACAGTGTTCCAAGTAGCAATACTTTTGTATGTAGCTCTCAATGGAAGGCCAAGGTAAGTAGTAGGAAGATGCCTCGCAAAGCAGCCCAAACAATCCACCAAACGATCAACCTGAACCACATTCCCTACCCCATACATTCTACTCTTATGCAAATTCACCTTAAGCCCAGAAACAACTTCAAAACATCTTATCACACACCTTAAGTATTTAACTTGATCCTTGGAGTCCTTCCACATAATCAATGTGTCATCCGCAAATTGGAGATGAGAAACCATTAAACCATTTTCTCTCACCATAAAACCTTCCAGTAAGGCCCCATCAACTTTTAAAATCAAGGTCCCAAATGCTTCGGCTACAACCAAGAAAAGAAAAGGAGAGAGGGGATCACTCTATTGAAGGCCTCTAGAGCTATGGAAAAACTCAACTGAGGAACCATTAAGCAAGATTGAAAAAGAGGCCGTCCCATAGCATTTTTTCATCTATCTTCTCCACTTATTACCAAAACTTAAACGACTAAGCATGTAATCAAGGAATTTCTAATTTACTTTGTCACAAGCTTTTTTCCATATCAAGTTTACAAAGAACTCCCGAATCACCCTTCTTGAGGACAGCATCAACACATTCATTTGCCACAAGGACCCCATCAATACTTTGTCTTCCACCCAAAAAAGCACTTTGATTATGAGAGATCACTTCGTTCAGAGCCTCCTTCAATCTGCAGGAAAGGGTTTTAGACAAGATTTTATAAATATTCCCAACTAGGCTTATAGGTCTGAAATCCAAAATCTTACAAGCCTCTTCCATCTTAATAAGAGAGATGAAAGTCGCACTACTCCCCTGGTCAAGAAAAACCTCCTCATGAAAGTTTCTCATAGTGTTCATGATATCACTTTTCACCACATCACAACAACATTTAAAAAAGGCCATAGAGAAACTGTCAGGTCCTGGAGCCTTATCATCCTCGATACTCCTCACCACCTTGCGAACCTCCTCCTCAAAGGGCCTTTAAACCCAATCTCTCATGGAAGCAAATATGCTTTTAAAATGAACCCCATCCAATTTCGGTCTATTAAAACCTGGATCCCTATACAAATTCATGAAAAAGGCCACTATATGATCCTTCAGGCCACTATATGATCCACCTCGTTATCAAATTCATCTTTCAAGAAATGAATAGTTCGAATTTCTTCTAACCAACGCAACTCTATGAAAAAACCTTGTATTGTTAACCCCCTTCCTTTATCCATTGAACATTCGCCTTTTGCTTCCATTTAATCTCTTCTAGACATGAAACTTTGGCATATTCTTGTTTTGCCAACTCCCTCATATGCCTCTCACTATCCACCAAACTTCTTTGCTCCTCATTATTATCCTAGAAGCAAATCTCCCTCAATAATTTTTTTTCCTTCCCTCAATACAACCGAACACTTCTTTATTTCAACCCCGAAGCTTGTCCCGAAGCAATTTAAGCTTAATCTTAAGCCTCTGACCTGGCTTACCTGACACATTAAAAGACACCCACTAACCCCTAACCAAATCAACAAACCCCGGACTTTGGAGCCACATGTTTTCAAATTTGAAGGGCTTAGGATCGCCACTCTGCATCTTTCCACACAAAACCAATGAGATATGATCAGAAACTGGCCTCGGTCTTGCCAAACCTTTAGCTATCGGAAAATAAAGATCCCACTCAGGCGAAAGTAGAAACCTATCCAACTTGCTCAAAGAAGGAGGATCATGAAAATTAGACCAGGTAAAGGCAGCCCCAACAATTGGAACATCCCTTAAACTACAAGCATCAATGAAATTATGAAAAAATCTAACACTTGTAGGAAGCGAGGAAGCCCTTAATCGCTCCTCCAATGAAGTAATCTCATTAATATCTCCATAAACACACCATGGGCCCAACCACTGAGCTCTAATCCCCAATGGTTGATCAAAGAAAGGCTGCTTCAGATCAGAAATACAAGGGCCATAAACACCGGTCACTAGCCATTCCACCTCTGATCCCCTCACCCGACCTCTAACAAAAATTGAGAAAGTAGATGCCCAAGAATGCAGAATTTCCAGTTTACTAGAATCCCAAACCACCCATATTCCACCTGCA
>JAOXJP010190794.1:0-12259 GCA_025762735.1 Platanus orientalis | reverse complement strand
ACACTTGTATACTTGCAAGTAAAGCTACCATGGATTTTTGGTTCATTAAGTTGGATCATTAGTCTAGGTGTAACAGCGGGTTGCCACCGAAGGGGGCCTAGCTGCTGTAGGAGGGGACACCACAGCCGCCGGAGGAAAGGGAGGGGGAGGGATAGCTTAGGTAGGGGAGGGGTATAAAGGGAAAAAAAAAGAGAGGGTGAGGGGGACTTAGAAATTTGATCGGTGCAAGTAGAAGCTCCCATGTATGTATGAACCTAGTTCTAAAGTCTCAAAACTTTGACTCTAAATAAAACTTAACCCACTCATACTCAATAGGACTTTGACTTGTATACCAGGAAAGACAAATACTTCCTTATACCGAGAAATGACAAAAAGTAATAAGTTCTAGACTCTAGGTTACTGCTTAGCAAATATAGGTCTACTTGCATGAGATGAGTCGTGGAATCTCTCTCACTATTTGCCTGAGATGTGGGAATTGTTGATGTTGCTGGGTATCTCCTTTATACATGTCCCAAGGGATAAAAATTCGCTGTTTGATATTCTGGAATATTGTTCACAGGTGTTTAGCCTCATGTTGTTGTATTATTATACTGTAGCCTTCTCTCATTTCAATAAAATGTTGTTATTTATCCAAAAATAATAACAATAACTATGGGCCCCATTCCATATCAAGGACAAGTTGTACGACTAAACAGAATTTGAAAAGTATTAAACAACTTAAGAGAGACACCTTATGAAGGTGAGAAAAATTCTCCAAGGTTGCCACGAGAGGTTGACAGAACTTACGTGCTCCTTACAGTTCTGGAGATTTTTTATATTTTTTATGAATGAGTTCTGGAAATTATTAAAATAGCCCTGTGACTGAGAAAGCAAGAATTAGAGAGTCCATCACTAAATTGGATGACACCATGAGTTAAGAGGTCAAAACAAAAACCCTCCAGTTATTCCAAATAACTAAAGCTTTGATAACAAATAATAAATAATACTTTGATTAGATATCCAAACAGCATTCATATAGGGAACTTGATCATAAAGTTGCTTTACAATTAAGCCTCCTATTTACTTAGTCTAATGAAATAAATAAGTAAGAAGATCTCCATTGTGAAAAATTCTGTGACAATTTTTTTATTGGTTTCCTTTGATCATTCATAGTTGTCAGTTTCCTTGTTTCCCCCTTGGATCAACATTCTTTATTTTTTTGTCTTATTATTTTTGGAAATTATTAAATTTACATTTGATGCAGGAATTATTGTTCTGTAAAAATGGGTGAAACAACACCTCAATAGAGATGATCCTAATGTAAGTGTTCAGGATTAAAAAGAAATTTTAATATACAATCACAACATAGTTGTAGTTATTAAGTCAGGTTGGCATTATATTATATGTCAGATCTAGATCAAAAGACACAGTCATGCCAGTGGTGCAGATTGTCAATTAAAATGCAATCACTTTCTGCAGTTATATCCATGTCCATGAAGGGCAAGATGCATGAAGGTTATATTCACATCCAAAAATACTAAAAATTTAAAAGAAAAATGCTTTGGCAGGTGCATTAGTCGCATCTGGTGTTCAGAAGGGCATGATGTACAGCAGAGGTTTACCCATAACGATAATAACGACAACATCAATAAGATTAATAATAGTAAGATGCACAAGGAAACCCTGCAAAGATTCTTATAAGCTTCGATAAGCATGCAAATAAATGCATACCTTGCTCACTAAGTGTTTCATCCACAACTTTCGCAATCTGTTTCAGAAAGGAAGTATTTAAATAATACCTAAAAGATGAAACTGATGAACTTTAACAAAATGGACACTTACCTTGTTGAAATGTTCATATTGACGATTACCCAAGCCAAAAATACCATACGTGAGTTGTTGAAGCCAGGTTCCCCTATCTCTTCCCTGAAGAGAAAAAAACAATATCCCCATCCCCGTCATAAAAAAATATATAAATGAAATGGGAACCTTAGCACTATTTGGAATATATCTAGGCTATTTCCGAGAATCACCTCAGTGAACCATTTATAAAACCTTGCAGCATTGTCAGTAGGCTCGCCATCACCATAACTGCAATTTCACACTTGCTTTAACTGAATAAGAATCATGCTTCCTCTATTCAAAAATTTCACACTACATCTTTCAAGTTTCAACTTACGTGGCTACCATGAAAAAAGCCAGAGCCTCTTTCTCTAGTTTCTCTTCATATTCATCATCATCAGCCCCATAATCATCCTAAAGTAGACCCACATATTAAAAGCATAGAAATCTGGATAAATTCTGGCTCATGCAAAACCAGACAATATTTCCTGCATACATACCAGGTCAACAACTTTGACAATTGCTTTATCATATCTAGCCCTAACTTCTTCCGCCAATGCCTATCACAAAAGGAATCTCAAATCAATACGTATTGATATGGAAAATCATTATTTAAAAAAAAATACTGATATAGACACCACAAAACTACCCAAAAAATATATTTTTTCAGAAAAAAGTTAATTAGGGATAGCTCATCCAACCGAAAGCACATCTGAAACCACCATAGATGTCACAATTAAAGAGCAATAGTGGAACCTTAGCTCTATATGACACAAATAAATGGAAAACAGATGTGACCTTAAATTATAGATTCATCCTTCTTTTGTTTTTTTGTTTTTGCAATGTTCCAATGCTGGAAGCCTCAAGACAGATGACCCAACTCTAAGCTTTTGCTTTTGCATTTGCATTTGAAGAACACCGGTTTCATTTGAGCTAGAAAACATATTGAATAACACAATCAAGACACATCGACGTCCCTGCATTTGTTCCATAAATCTGAAGGTGTTATAGGAAAGCCTTCCCTTTTTTATCCGGTTTAATGCTAAACATAGATGTATCAAATAGGATTCACTATCACTTAAAATCCAATTTTCAAGAAAACAGTTTTCTTAAATGAGATTTCTCAAATTTCTCAATTTCTTTTGATCAATGAATTTACTTCTTCTTTCCGAATCACAATACGGCGAAAACCAAAATCAGCACACAGTGCAAAAATATCAATTCTAAAAAAAGAATCTAACCTCCGAGAGAGAGAATTTTAAAACTTTCCCTCAGGAAAAAAAAAGAACAATAAATCAAATCTACCTTAGCGAATCCCTCGGCAGTGCCAGTCTGTGTACCAAAGAAGATCGTGAGCTTTTTCTTCCCTGGATCTACATCAACTTCCTCTTCTTTCTCAATCGATAACGGCTTCGGAGCTTCGACGAACTTCGGAGATTTCTCCCGAGCAGAAGAGCTTCTCCACAGAAAGAAAACGATGCCAACAAGCACAGCAAACGAAGTCGTTAAGATCACCAGAATCGAATCAGAAAGCATTCCCAATCCAAACGAAATTCCCAGAATCGCTTCTAGCGAGCTCGTCAGACTCGAATTTGAATTCATGGTAACTTGTCTGAGAGAGACAGTCGGTGCTCAAGAGAGAAGCGGAGCAATATTTCGAGAATCGATGCTTCTCTCCGAGACGGATCTTCTTGAACCGTGCAAGGAAACTGGAAAGCCGGGAAGGCTTCGCGACTATGGCGACTGGTTCTTGCCCCTCTAACCAGAGGGTTTTGACCTTTTTTTTGTGGGGGGCTCATTTATATGTATTACTGAGACGACGAAGAAATGGTTCTAAAAATGAGTTTTATACTTTTTGAGCCTTGAAATCCCCGTAACATTCTAGAATTTATCCTGATTGTTAATGACAGTTTCTAAACGTTGAAAAACACCCATCCTACCGCTCACATATATTTTTTTTGGCTTGACAAGCAACAACGTTTGCTTGAACTTGTCAGTTTTTTGCCCTAAAAAAGGGAAAATGTTGATTGAAACAAATTTCTAACTTTTTTTTCTTATAAGCTAATTTAGGATGAAGGTTGTTAAAATTGTGTCCTACGTACGATCGGTGGGTCTAATTGATCGGATAAAAACCACTGTAATAATGAAAATATTACAGAATCATTAAATTTAATAGAGAAAAATAAATAAAATTTAACATATTTCAACTTCTATACATTTTATCTCTATTAACAAGAAAATATTATACTTTTTCCAAATTAAATTACCTAATAACAAATTACAATGTTTTTTTAAGTTCCAACACCACAGTAACAAAATATATTAAATTAATTAAGAGGATTCATATCATATAGTTCATATTTCAATCCATTTTTACTGTGGTTATTATTATTTTTTAATTTCGGTTTATCTTTAGTATTGTAGACACGTACAATGCATTAAGGGTTCTTTAATGGTAAAGGATACCCTTGGATTCAAAAGACATATAGCCCTGAACATTAATGCCTACCAAGAGTGATTGTGTTGACACAGACCTCTGTAGGCATACCATTAATTGACACATGATATGTTTTTGAATTTGGTCTCTTTTTAACACCTATTTTCTCAATTTAACACTTCTTTTGGATCTTTTTATCTTCCAAAATAACATGTGATAGTTTACAATTCACCATAGACTTTCTTTACTGAACATTTGTTGGGTATACTTTTATAGTGATCGTCTGTGTTGACACAGGCATTTATATTGATACATGATGTATTTTTGAATTTAGTGTTTCTTTTTTACCACTTACTTTTTCAACTAAACATTTTTTTGAACATTTTTACCCCCTAAACTACACGTGTCTGCTTATAATTCATCATAAACATTTTAGAGACTTTTTCATCAGAGGACATTTGCTAGGTTTACTATTTAAAACCCAAAATACGACTGCCATACTAAACCCGTCCCATTAGATGAAGGTGAGGATTTTATACGCTGACCCCTAACCTGTATCTGCCGATGGTCAAGCAGGGGAAACATCAACACGTAAAGTGATTTTCACTTTTTGAGCTGTGTGTAAAGCACTCCTGATGTTGATGTGACTGTCCTTTGACCTAGGCGTTCGCATACGCCAAGCATAGAAAAGCTTCACCGATTAGATGAGGGGGCAGAGTCGCTAATTTAACAAAATCAGATTTCCTGCATCACCAAAATCTGCTATGACCTTGAAGTGCAGCACACAGCGAGACGCAACGAATAAAAAAAACAAAAGCCCAGTGGAAAAACATGTTTGAGTGTTTTTTTATTATTACTATATTTCACTACGGGTCGCTGCATGACAGGGGCATCAGGACCGCCGGGTGCAGAAAATCCACTTTAATTTAAAGTCCTCCAAAAAACAACTCAGTCCAACCTCATCCGATCCAAGTCAAGCCAAAATGTGATATGACATGACAAGGCAAAGTTTAGCTGAGGTGTGGTGTGACGCAAGTGTGTAGAGGAATAATTTCTGTTGAGGATGTACCGTTCGCCTCCTAACAACCCTGAGGATTTGGTGTAGCCACCTTCGGTCGGCCTAAGGTGAGACTGACATCAGGGTCAATACATCAGTGCCAAAAAATGAAAAGCATCCCAAAAAGCGTAATTCACTTTTTCAGTGTTAATGTGTCAGCTCCTAACGTCAGTCTCACCTTAGAATGATTTTAGGGGTCATACCAAATCCGATGCACCTCATAAGGTGTGGGCCCACACCCCGTGACATCATTTATGGAATTGTGTAATTTTGTATTACCTTTTGTTGTGTTCATTTCCTTTTTAGGGAGAGCCACAATTAATTTCTTGTTTTTTTTTTTTTGCATATAATGGACTTGTCAGACTTGGCCCATGCATGGATCAGTTGTTTTCTTGTACCGAAAAGATGTACTGTTCACCCTCAAATGGGAGCTTTGATTTGGTATGAACCAGAGCAGATTTCAGTAGCTGTTTTACTGTAAGTGAGACTGAAGCGGGGATATCCTCTGTGACGTCCTTTGTGTGTCACCCCGTGAGGTAAGATACAAGGGGGTGGGATCCATTCACTTTTGGGGGTGAAGGGACATCTCAATAGTGAATGGGCCCCTCCCCATTGTGTCATGCCTCATGGGGTATCACAGAGGATATTGTGCCAACTAAAGCACCAAGGGCGCCAAGTGAGACGTGGACGGAAAAAGTGAAAAACACCCAACAGTGAATCACTTTTTGTGGTGGTTCACTTTTTTCATTCACATGTCACTCGGCACCTGGTGCTTCAATCTCATTACAGTAAAACAGCTATAGGAAATCTGCTTTGGGTTCGAACAGGCCCTGAAAGAGTAAGTTCCAATGGCATAGGGGTGACCATATCAGCATTAAAAAAGTGACTTACACTTTTTGGGGGGTTGTCTATTCATGGACTCACAAGGGGGTGTGGGTCCCAGTGCATGGGACTGCACCTTCCGGGGGGAGGAAGATACATCGTGTACAAAACATCCTATCTCTTTCTTGTAATCCTACAAGATGCAAGAGATGAATAATTTTAGGAAGAAAATGTTTTGTGACAACAAAGTGTATAGTGTTTATAGTGAATTATAAGCTGATACATATTGTGTTTGGGGTCCCAAAAAAGAGTTCAGGTAAAACAAGAGACACCAATTCAAAAACACATCCTGTGTCAATCAATGGCACGCAGGCATGTGCACATACAAACAATCATTCCCCTATTTTGGAATAGATCCTCTTCTGATGCTTTTTACTTGTTAAGGTCCTGTATAATAAGTGGCAGAGCATGATTAGTGGAAAAAAGTGAATTAAATTTCTTAAAAGATTATTTTCATATTTTCCCCCGTCAATCTTCTCGTGCAGGTCATAAGGTGGCAGAGAGGATCCTCTTCGTTCCAATTTTTATTGAGATAAGGGCTAGGATTAGGTACGGAAATTGTTTTTCCTGATGTATCAGGATGACATCAGGGGCTTGAGTATCAGTACCTAAAAGTGACTTTCACTTTTTGGGGGGTACTTATCACTTATCACTTTTCAGCACTGATGTGTTGACCCCCTAATGCCATCCTATTACATTTGGAAAAGCAGATTTTCATATATAATTTTTCCGCTGAGATAAAGACGCTTATGACCCGTTGTAAAAAAAAAAAAAAAAAAGAGGGAGAGAGAGAGGGAGAAAATGATTGCCTTGTTCACACAGACCTCTGTAGGTGTGCCAATAATTGACACATGATGTGTTTTTGAATTTGATCTCTTTTTTTGACACCTACATTTTCAACTAAACACTTTTTTGGATTTTCTTCCCTAACACAACAATAAGTCTCAGTTTATAATTCACCATATACACTATGGACACTTTTATCACTGTACATTCGCTGGGATAAGAAAAAAGAACAGAGGATTTGTGAAACGTTATCACTTTACAAAGAGTGGATTATATCCACTCCTCTTAACAAACGCTCCTCCCTGTCCCATGTAGGGGGTGGGCACAACATAGGCTAGTTCTACTAAAATTGTGGAATTACACGCTTAAGGGGAGAATCTTTCCACCGGCCTTCCCTTTTGCTATATGACCCCTTATTTTAATTTTAAGCAAAAAGGAGCTATGTGTTCAAGTCATATTATTCATATGATAGAAAACCCTCTAGAGTCTAGATGGAACTTTTCTCTTTGGTAATCACCATTGTCAATTGTCGTTTAAAATCATAGAGCAAAAAAAAAAAAAAAAAGTTAAGTAAGATGGTGGACACACGTGGAAATGGGCTAATTGCTAAAACTTGTAACTTGAGGGATCGAGAAAGGTCATACAGCAAACACATGAAGCCTTTTAAGTCCCTTCCTGCACTATAACAAGTAAGATTCCATGTTCGTGAGAAACTCCTTCTGTTTTTTTAGTTGTTATTGGTAAGGAGCTAAAGCGCAATACATTCAACCTTTACAAAGATCCATTGTAAGAATAATAATAAAAAAAGTTCCAATATATCACTACAATTCCAAAGACATGTGAGACATTACTTTGTCACAATGGCTGTCATGGTATGTACTGTCATGGTATGTACATCCTTGTTACTGACTCTTGCACGTAAGAGACTTGGATATTATCTGAAGAGATTATAATTTACTTGCAGTCTTGAATAATTAATCAAATCATCGTTACGTGATTGCTTGGGATGCCTACTTTAACAAGTGATTTATTGATGCATAAAGTACAGTGGCAAGCTTTTTTTTTTTTGTTTTTTGTTTTTTTATTTTTTTTATTCTTTTGGTAATCAAGTCACAAGCTAGAAGAAGTCCACAGATTTCACCACCTCAACTTCATCATCATCATACTATACGACAAGTTTCTGTGTAATAATCTTTTCACACGTAGCAAAAAAGAAGGATGTTTCATTGTGCATGCAACACGATGTATGGCAGTACTTACCAGGGAAATGGAACAAAACAATTCTAGAAAAAAAAACATCGGATAATTGTAGGGCTAAAAAGTTGCTACATGTGGAGAGGAACACGAAACAGGTGGAGCCTTTTAGGCTTACCTTTTCGGCTGCCATGTGCCAAAGTTACCCAAATTAGACTTATTGTTGGCTAGGTATGCTACTTTATGTTAGTTTTGTGGCGATGGGAATATAATAAAATAAAGTAAATAATAATCAAATTATTTGCTCAATTATGAATGAATGATCAATTGCATAATACAGTTCAGTTGGCAAGTTCAGTTCAGTCACGGATGAGAGGTTTAGTTATGATTAATCTCATCAGTTGTAGATCATCCGAACAATTGTGAGTTGCTGGTCAGTCGTGGACTTCACGTCAATCGCGATATAATAGTCATTCTGTCACAAACTGATTTCTGTGGGCAATGGAATGGGCCTGCATCCAGATTTGTGACATTAGGTACATGCCCCGAACCCACATCTCATAGCTTAAAGATCCTCCGCTTGGAATATGACACCTCACTTATCTATTCACATCATTTTTCATATAAATTAATCAATTTTATTTTATTCATTTAAGTTCATTTACTCTAACACATTGCAACAGAATATAAACAACAATAACTAAATCAGTGCAACAAAAATATGTACAAATCATCATATCTAAATCTCTCATAGCCAAAAGCAAAGGGGCATCAATATGCCCATGAATAAAATATATATAATCCCTGCTAAAACGAGCCCATCCACCATATTAAAGAAATATATCATATGTACGTCCGAAGAGAAAACTAAAGACTAAAAAGTAACATAAGGCATAGCTGCCCAATTCCTCGCTTTAGGTCACATCCTATGCAATCTTTATCCATATTTGTCCTCCAAGATTCTATCTATGGGTGGTGTCAATTTTGGGAAAACTTTGATAGATTTAGTGAAAGGATACGCGGTTTATGTCGCACAAATGAGACCAAAGATAAATACAGTAACAAATAGGATGAATCAAGATAAGATAAAAAATTAAAGTACACATACGAGTGTAATGAGTATACTAAATATGTATCATTATTATGATTCAAGTATGCACATGCCACAATAAGACTATATGAGAGTCCAAAGTGTACCAAACTAAAGCATGCATATACTACAAACTACATTCCATATACTAACCCATAAGAGTTTCTGTCAAATACTAAAACCATATGTAAATGATTCTATAATAGGTCTTCAACAAAACAAATGTAAATGTAAATGAACCATAAAGGATCTCCGACAAATCCAAAACATGTAACCCATATAGGGTTCTTTGATAAGTCCAAAACATATAACACATCATATCATATAAAAAAATTGTTCACAAAAGAGCCTCTTGCCATGAATGACCAACCCACAAGGGGTCTATAGTGTCATAAAACTGATGTGCATGATGGTCTTCTTCACTTATTGATGTGATCCGATGATTGGGTACTTGATGACCATAAAAGTCAACCCACAAAAAGATCTTTAAGCCCAACAATGGATAATCCACATAAGGGTCTCCAGGGCTACATCTAGTCAAACTATATAAGGGTCGTCGTGGTCATAAAGACCATATATAATAAATCTCTAAGCAATTCGTGTCTCTTTGCCTATTGATGTAACCCAACAGAATGATACTTAAGGGTCACAAAGACTAACCCACTTAGGGGTATCATATCAAATCCACATGTCCAAATCCAAATGTCAAAACCATGTTTATATAAAGTAAAATAACTATCATATAAGTAAATTATTTGTAAATATCCATATGTCCAATCTCATAAAGAGTCCAAAATCAAAGAGATAATTCACAAGTAAAAAAACCAAATACCAATATATAAGGAAGATGCTTAACTTAATTCTATGGATAGATAGAAGGCTCATGAAGGTAAAACATTTTCATACCAAATACTATCCGCTATAAAAGAAACCAAATAGTTCAAATGCCTCAAAATCCATATAGAAGTCCAAGTAAGATGCTCCTTGAAAATATCATAATACACCATACTAGAGTAACATGCTCATGCCACCAAACATTCCCAATAGAAGCAAAGTTCAATGTATTACACATAAATTCTAAGATCTTAACATAGAAATCAATAAAATTGCATAAGTCATCACAGATTAATATAAAGAAAGGGGAATCTATCAAAGTGAGTAATAGGTTCATGCAAGGAATCTAAATGTATCCATAAAACATGTAAATCATGGAAAACAAATTACATGACATTTCAATAAATAAGTAAAATGAAAGAAATTAGGGATTTCAAAGAAAAATCAAAAAATGAATCAAGAACACCACATGGAATCTTTTGAATCATTCAATTATATGAATCCAACTTTCTAAACATTTCCAAATAGAGTAGAGATAATCAAACTCATCTAATAATATACTAACATTATACCAATAGCTCCATAATCTAAGAATACATGAAAATATAGTAGTAAAACCATACTAACATGATCCATTAAATGATTTAGAATCCAACTTAAGAGAATCAACAATCTCAAGAGAAATATAGGTAAACCTACCAACCAAAACCACAAATCATTGAAGATTAGGATGAAAATCACACTTCTATGATCCTAATAATGAAAATGTGAGTATAAATTGAATATTCACTCACCAAATGCTCAAAAGGATCCTCCTCAGAAACTCCATTTCAAGGTATATATTACAATTATACCCTTAAAAAGTCTAATTTGGGCAAAGTATTTATTTTCCACATTATTTGGCAATTTTCACAAAGATTGGGTCCGATCTGGCAAATTTCCCTGTTATTAACCATTATTATACGTGTTCTTGTTTTTGCATTTGTTTTTGGGGGATCGTTAATAAAGCATCAAACCTACACGGTCAAATGGTCTAGCCCAAGACGTTCAGGATGAAATATAACAGCACATTGGACGGTCCGAATCAGTAGCTGCAGATTTACAAACATGTATCTCCTAGTTCTACTATGATTCAAATTTGAACTACTATAAATAAAACGTTTAAAGGTACCTAGCTAAAGCAAACTGGAAATCTGAAAGAAGAGTTCTGCTGAAACAATCAAGTCTGATCATGTCTTTAAATCCAAGGCAATCTGAAGAAGAAAAAGAGGAGATGATGGACAAAGTGTTCATTGAGGCTCGTCTCTCTCAAGGAAGAGGAAGCGAACCGTGGAATCATGGTTCTACCTTTCTGATCGATTATTGTGCGAGTTGGATTAGCTTCTTGCTGAATGCCGTACTTCAGCAATGAAGGAGAAAGTTACAGAGTTACAAAACGAAGTGATGCACAGGCACGAGGGTCTTGATGCGAAGATGGCTTCGGATATGTCTTCTTCCATTAAAAGCATGAAAAGGATGGAAGTGGGATCATCGTTTTCGTCGTTGTTGAAAGGGGAGGTTTGTGCGATATGTCAAGAAGCGTTTAAGGTGGGAGACGCGGTGAGAGTCCGGTCGTGCTCACACCAGTGCCACAAGAAGTGTATTTGCAGGTGGCTTCGATCAACGGTGTCCTATCTGTCAGTTGGAGTTGGAGGTTAACAGTAGTACATAAGTTCTATCAGTTGGTTGTGATGATTAATTTGTGAAAGAAGAATGAAAGACAATGTGATTGATTGTTAGATAAAAGAGAACAATGTATCGATCATTCATGGTAATCAAATATTTTTACTTTGGTTTTGAAAAAGTAATCAAATATTTGTTCTTTCTCTATCATGTGTTTTAAGTGTTCTCTTCAATCTCTTACGTGAAACACTGAAACTAGAGTGAAAACTGAAAATTAGGGTTTTCTCTGCCGTTGAGGTATGCCAAATAATGAACAACGTAAATATTTGTGTTTGTTGTGTTTTCTTGTTTCTTATGATTTGAAATTCCAACATTATACATTGCATGAAAACATAAGATGACATGAGAACAACGATTACATGCCTAAAAATCTCCCTCTTGGTTTTCTCAAAATAATCCAACACAAGATTCCTTTGAAATAAAGAAAATTAAAAGA
>JAOXJP010190783.1:0-12259 GCA_025762735.1 Platanus orientalis | reverse complement strand
ACAGGGGGGGAATAGCCTTAAAAACCATACTCTTATCTCTTATTTTTCAAAATGAAGAATGATTAAGAAAACCTAAGGTGGCTGGCAGCTACCTCTTCTCCAGAGATTGGGGGATCTAATAGGCTCTCTTAGATCAATGCATGCTTGGTGAGAGGCCAAGAAACAACTCATAGTACTGAGCTACAGTGTCGTGAACAATGCTGCTACAGTGATGTGAACAGTACCATATTGTTTGTTTGCTGTTCTCCAAATCCAAAACCAGGTATTTATTGATTGTTTCTCTTATTACTCTCTTATTCTTGTGTTGTTATTGATGGAGGTGGGTATGACTGAGGTTGGTCTGCTGAAAACAACATCGTCCCTTTGAATCCTACAAATTTCAGCATCTAGAATATAATATATTGTTGCTAGAAAAATTTACCCAGGTTTTAGAACTTCCTACCTGTTGTACAGGCATGGATACCCAAATCAGTCCCAGATTTTGGGTGATTTTTTTTTATGTGGGACTCTTCCTTTGGGTCCCCACCAATCAACAGCAACATCTGTCCTAACCTTCAGTCGGATTGGCCTATTATGTTGAACATAATTACTCATAAATAAACTTTGCTGAATTGGTTATTTTCACTCGTTGGATGCGTGGTTCTCTCATGACTGTTAGATTATTCCCTTACCTGAATATGGACAGTACTTAGTGTATGTCCAACTTGCTGATTAATTCTTTATATGGTTATTGGACTGCTGTTGCATAGTGTTAAAGATCATTACTAAATCATCACCTTATTGAGACTTAATCTACTTGGCTGAGAGTAGGAATTTTGGTTATACTCTTCCATTACTTTGAGTAATCCGATGTGATCTTCAGTCTTTTGTAACTTGCATGCATATTTCTTCTTGTTTCTACAAACCATATGCATCCGGTATCAGAAGGATTAGAGAAGAGAGAGAAGGAGAGTATGATAGAAAATAAAGCTGGTTCAGATTCTGGAAAATCTGGGCAGCAAGTGGGAAAAGACAAAAATACCCCTGAAGAGTAGTCAAAAGGGTATGAAATTTTACAGACTATTATAGGAGCATAAAATGATATGCATGCAGAATTTGAGGTCAAACAAAGGAGTTTAAGTGTATAAACTTTGAAGAATTTCAAGCTGCCGCAGAAATTTCAGAGAATAGGGCTAAATAACTAGGGTTAGATTAATAAAAAGCCAGTAAAACGGAAAGATAATTTAGAGGAATTTAGGCCTTCAGATATCCCACAGACAGGGAAGAAAACCTTTCAAAAAAAGTTCAGAAAGACCTATTTCTAAAAGGGGCGATTTTGATGGACTGATACTTGGGAGTATCCAGCCATGAATAGAGCTTGGTATGTATGTTTCTGGAAGTCCAACAACAGCCTTGATAAAGTAGTCCATGTGAATGGGTCTTGAAGGTTGCACAGCAGTTGGGTTAATGAAGATAAAAAGAACAAAGGAAGAAAGAATAAGGAAAAGGGAACAAGAAGCAGAAAGAATGAAGAAGAGAGTTGATGTAGAATAGGAGTCCAAGAGGAGCCACACCTGTAGGTTGAGATGAGGCCTTTTTATAGGGCTGAAGTTAGGACAAAACAGTGGCTGTTTTGAGTACTGAATTAGGTTCAACAGTGGGCTGTTTAGACTCTGGACTGGGACAGAAATATGTCCATGACAGGGCTAATCTTAGACTGACTAACACCAATCAGGGAACTGGTATGGGTGAAGGAAGTAGGCTGAACAAGAGCTGGGTTTGATTACAGGATAGGGTCACAGCAAGGTATTGATTAGGGCTGTACAGGTGTTGTTTAACACCCAAAACAGGGCTGTATTTGCAGCAGATTACAGAGGACGGGGGCTAATATCGGGAGATTATATGGGCAGAATGGATATAGATTTAGGACTAACAGGGGTTGTGTTTAGAGGACAGGATTGGAGACTGTTCTGGATTAAAACAGTAAGGTATCGTGGGGTTTGGAAGGGTCTGATTGAAGACAGGTTTATGAGAAGCAGATGAGCAAACAGGGGACAAAACTGGGACTTAATCTGGGATGGTATTAGGCTGCCAAATGGGTTATAAATTGGGATTTTGGTTTTAAAAGAGAGTAACAGATCATGGATTTGATCTAGGGCTTCCGCAAGACTTAATGGTGATGGGTTTTGGGGCTTGAGAACAACAAGGAGGATGATGATAAAGTTGCTGCAAGGCCTAGGAAGATGTCATCTTTGGTCTGCAACAAAAGGACAACAAGGGAAAAGGTTTCTTGGATGAATCTTGAAGATGTTTTAATGGTTCTTGATCTCTGAAAATCAAAGCAGCAAACGAAGCAAAGAAGAAGAAGAAGAAAGAAGGATTGAGATGGAAGACCAGTGATTAGAAGAGGAAAGAGCAGAGCTAGAAAAAGAGAGGAGAATACTTACTTGTTGGGATGAGAAAAGGAGGGACAAGACCAGGGAGATTGCTTGAAGTTAGTGAGAAAGAGAAAGAGAGGAATGATAGAAGAAGAAGAAGAAGAAGAAGAAGAAGAGAGAAATCTTGGGGGAGAATTGTATGTGTGATGTCTTTACACACGAAATGTTTTATTAATATATATGGAGAGATATGGTATATAGAGAAATCTTAGGGGAGAATCGTATGTGTGGTATACCATACATATACATGTATATAATACTTGTGCCAATATTACCCTCTAAGTAATATATGCCAACACTCCCCCTCAAGCTGGTGAATAGATATCTATCATTCCTTACTTGTCTACAATATTTGAAAAATGCGCACTACTTAATCCTTTTGTGAAGATGTTCGCAAGTTGGTACTTGGTTTGAATGAAAGGAATGTAAATATGACCAGACTTGATATGACCCTTGATGAAGTGTCGATCAATCTCCACATGTTTTGTTCTATCATGCTATACCAGATCATGTGCGATGCTGATAGTTGCCTTGTTGTCACAAAAGAGGTTCATGGAACCTATAACCGGAAATCCCAATTCATTAAGTAGCTTTCTTAACCATAGAAGTTCGCAAATCCCATTGGTTATAAAGCGAAATTTTGCTTCAATACTAAACCTTGACACAACAGACTGCTTCTTACTGCGTCATGTGACAAGATTTCTCCAAACAAAGGAATAGTATCCTGATGTGGACCTTCAATTAGTCAATGAGCTTGTCCAATCTGCATCAGAATCTGTTGCTACCGCTACTCTTTGATGATCAAATTTCTTATACATAATTCCTTTGCTTGGACACCCCTTTAGATATTTCAGAACCCTGTATACGGCTTCCATGTGAGCCTGAGTAGGGGCATGCATGAACTGACTAATCACATCCACTGCATATCCTATATCAGGCCTGGTTAAAGATAAGTAGATAAGACGCCCAACAAGTCGTTGATATCTTCTTACATCAATCAACCTCTCAATGTCACCTTTCAATCTATGGTTGACCTTCATAGGGGTAGCACATGGTTTACATCCCATCATGCCTGAACCCCTTAGCAAGTCAAGAACATACTTCCTTTGACATAAGAAGATTCCTTGTTGAGATTTAGCTACTTCAATCCTCAGAAAGTACTTTATGGAGCCCAAATCCTTAATTTAAAATTCCCTTGCCAAATTGCTCTTAAGTTGTGTTACTTCCTCTACATCATTTCCCGTAACCACAATATCATCAACTTATACGATGAGAGCCGTGACATTGCTACCTGCTCTTTTTACAAACAAGGTATGATTTGTTTGACATTGTTTATATCCATCTAGAATCATTGCTGCCCGGAACCTTTCTAACCATGCTCTTGACGACTGTTTTAGCCATGAAGTGCCCATTTTAGTGTACACACTTTGCCCTTTGCTCATGGCATATGAAATATAGGTGGTGTATCCATGTATACCTCCTCTTTCAGATCTCCATGTAAGAAGACATTCTTCACATTAGAGTAGAGGCCATCCTTGATTTGCTACTAGCATGATTAGAACGCGTACTTAATTCATCTTTGCCATAGGGGCAAATGTTTCCTGGTAATTAATGCCAAATGTTTGTATATAACCTTTTACAACTAGACGTGCCTTGTACTTGTTAACCATTCCATCGGGTTTATGCTTCACAGTAAATACCCACTTGCATCCAACTGTCATCTTTCCCTTTGGAAGAGTAACCAATTCCCATGTTTGGTTATTTTCTAGAGCTTTCATTTCTTCCTCCATAGCAGCTCGTCATTGTGGTTATGCTAAGGCTTCAGATACTCTGTGAGAAATGGTGACTGAAGACAAGGAAACAACATAGTTTCGAAAAGAAGCCGATAAATCATGATAGGAAACAAAGTTAGATATGGGATGTTGAGTACATGTTATAACACATTTTCGCAGAGTAATGAGCATGTTAGAATCATTTACTTTAGAAGGAGAAAATGTGTTACCTATTTTGGGGATTCAATTCAAAGAAGACTCTGAAATGAGAGTACAAGGATTTTGGTCACCCATTTGCTCTTGTCCGTTTGAGTCACCTTTCTTCTTTCTTCAAGTGTATGCTTTAAGTTTAGTTTCCCCCTCTCTACCAACACCAGTGTTATCAAAGGAAAATGAAGGGACTGTGATAGGAAGTGGAATTTTGGAAGAAGATAGCTCTTCACTTGAATGCTCTCCCTAAAGAGGTGTCTTACTTGAAGAAAGGAAGGGAATAGATTCAAAGAATGTTAAATCCCGAGAAACAACTTTCCTTTAGGTAAGCGGGTGAAAACACTTTTACCATTTCTGATTAACACCATAACCCCGAAAAACACATTTAAGTGCTTTTGGATCAAGCTTGGTATGATCAGATTTAGAGATGTGCACATAACAGATACACCCAAACGTTTTTGGGGGAAGAGAGAACAAAAGAGTTTCAGGTGATAAGACTTCAATTGGAGATTTAAAAGAGAGAACACCGGAAGACATCCTGTTCATGAGATAAACAGTTGTTTGAATGGCATCAGACTAAAAAGTTTTAGGCACATTCCTTGTAAACATGAGTGCATGAGTGATCTCAAGTAAATGTCTAGTCTTACGCTTAGCCACTCCATTGTTCAGTAGTACCAGGATAGGTGGTTTGGTGGAAAATTCCAGAATCATGAAAGAATGAAACTGAGAGTTGGAGAGATACTCCCCCCCATTGTTAGATCGCAAAATGCGAAGTTTTGTACCAAACTGTGTGTGAATCATGTTATAAAAAGATTTGAACATAGTGAACACATATTTTTTTTTTTCTATAACAAGTATACCCATGTTACACGAGAGTAGTTATCTACAAAAATAACAAAGTAACGGAACCCAGATAAATAAGTAATTGGGGAAGACCCCCACACATTAGAATGAACAATAGAAAAAGAAGATAAACTTCTACTATAACTTAATGGATAAACTGAACGACAGTGTTTTTCCAACTGACAAGGTTTACAATGAAATTTATTTGAAGAAAATTTAAATTTGGGAAAAAGTTTTACTAACAAAAAAAAAAAGAGGGGTGGCCAAGATGATGATGCCACTAGAACAACTCATCTGTAGTGGTAGGAGAGATGTCCGTCTTTATTACTAAAGATGCGATAGATGATTGAAATGATGAATCCAGGAGATAGAGACCATCATTCTCATGCTCCATGCTGTCTTCATCTTCAAGTCTTGAAACACACAATGAGAAGGGAAGAAAGTGACACAATAGTTAAGACTCTTGGTAAGATGGCTAGTGGATAGCATGTTTAACGTAAGATTAGACACATGATGAACTAAGGATAACAACAAAGGAGTAGCAATAATGTCACCATGTTCAACAATAGAGGAATATGTACCATCCGCAATACGGACTTTGTCTTTACCAGAGCTAACATAGTAAGATGTGAAGAGAGAGGACATACTAGTCATGTGATGGGATGCCCCTGAATCAATGATCCAGGAATTTTGTGAGGAGGAAATAGACGCGGATAAGACTGATGCAGATGTACCTGAAATCGAAGCTGCAATTGATGATGTAGGGGCAGTGGAAGAAGTATCAAGCTGAGAGACAAACCGTCAGAAGGTCTCAATCTTTTCTTTGGATAGATGACCCTTTGGTAAGGAAGAAGATGTGGGAACAACTAGCTCTGAGGGCATGGAAGTGACTGAATGTGCACTGGGTTCATTACCTCAAAATTGACTTCCACCTCTAGTTGTGTTTGATCCACCTTGCTGATGCGAACGTGGAGGAAGATCCTGTGGACGGCCATGTAATCCTAACACTGGTCCTTAGTATGCCTAGACCTACCACAATGCTCACACTTGAGTCGATCACGATTGTCATAGGTACTAAAGTGTCTACCACGACCACAAGTAGAAGGACCCCCATGTCTACCTCGGCTAGAGGTTGATAAAAAAACTGATTTATCAACTGCAGATGACACGTTCTTCAGACCTCGTTTGCCCTCTTCTTTATGAATGTGAGCATACACTTCATTCAAAGATGATAAATTCATATTAAGGATTTGGGCTCTAACCTGCTCATACTCAGAACTTAGACCGGCTAGAAACTCAAACACTTAGATCTCATCAACATGTTTCTTGGAGGTTGTGGCATCCTTTGTACAAGAATGGTAGTATGTGGTATAATGACTTAGTTCTTCCCACAATTTCTTCAAAGAGGCATAATAAATGATTAGGGGCTGATTCCCTTATTTGAATTAAGCAATTTTCTGTTGCAGTTGGTACACTTTGGTTGCATGGCCAATCTCTGAATAAATCTGGGATAAAGACTCCTAGATTTGATGAGCAGTATCTAAGAAGAGGTAGTGATCATTGATTTCCGGCTTCATTGAACTCAATAACCATCCCTTAACCACAACATTCTTGGTCTTCCATTTTTGGTACTTTGGATTATCCTTGGTAGGAGCTTTTATCTCACTAGTTAAGTATTCTTCTTTATCCTTGCTTTAATTGTAGATCAACATGAATTTTAATCAAGTAAGGTAGTTGGTGCCATCAAACTTAATAGTAGTGATCTGTACTTGTGGGAATCCCTGAAGACAAGAGAGCTCTCGGTATTCTGGCTTGACTCCCTAGAGATTTGATTGGACTTCAGATTCTCGTCTGCCATGATGTAGCTCAAGCCGAATAACCACCAACACTCCAAACATGTTGAATGTGACCTTCACAGGTCCAGACACACCACTACTCTCCAAGATTACGATGTTAGAGCCAAATACAACCCGAAAACCTGCCGACACAGCCCGGAAACCTTCCGATACTACCAAACCGTCATAGACAATAGCCAAGAAACTCAAGGGGAGCCAAACACATGTTCACAAGGGAAAAAGTAGACCTCATGACATCACCGTTATGGCAGGATTCTTCAAATTTTTTAATTAAAAAATCGAAGAAAAATCCCAAAAACATGTCTAGTGGCAACCTAGAAGCATGAAAAACTTCACTGAGGTTTCAATCCTCAACCAAATCGCACGAGACGAAAGGCTATGGCCTTCTCTTTCAAAAACGATCCTAGCTGTACCAAAAAACCCAACAATAAACTCCCCAATTGATCGAATCGAGTGATTTGGTGTGATTTGGGGTTTTTTTTCCCAATTTCAAAAAAACCCTTCGAAAATCCACTTTCCTTTGATAAAAAAAATCTGAAAAAATAATAAAAAATCACCATAAATTAAAACGATCTAGATCCCTAAGGTTTGAGGGTTTGATGCCGTACGGACATGTTGACATCAACATACGGTTGGCTGATGTCAGCGATTGTACTTGCACAACTTCCCCCATTTTTTTGTTTCTTAGTGGCAATCAATCCTGGTGTTTGCTTTGATACCAACTTGAAGTTAGTGAGAGAGAGAAAGAGAGGAAGAATGAGAGAAGAAGAAGAAGAGAGAAATCTTGGGGGAGAATCGTATGTGTGTTGTCTCTACACACGGAATATTTTATTAATATATATGGAGAGATATGATATACCATAGTATATAGTATACTATACACCTACATGTATATGATACTTGTGCCAATATTACCCTCTAAGTTATGTATCTCAACAAGATCCACAATCTCTACCGAAGATAAAAGAGAGAGAAGTATTGGATCACAAGCCACAACCCACATTCACACACATTCATGTGCCAAACTTTTATTCAAATTGTCATACTGAATTTTTATTGATAATCGATGGCCTATAGATAGGCTTACAAATCTTTAAACAAAAGAATTTTATTTCAAATAAAACTCCCTAGAATCTAGTACTCAATATTGACTAAACTTTCTTAAGAAAAACTTCTAAAATAAATAAAACTCTTAACAAGATAAGAGTCTTAAATAAAGAACTTTTTGTTTTAAAGAAAGAAGATTCCTAAAATTTAAGAACACTAGGGCTGTCAACTAGACCCCACTTTTTGATTGCTAAAAGAGTTTTAACTAATTTAAAAAGGTGCTGTACGACCATCCCATTTAAAACACTTATAAAAATTTCAAAAACACCCAAAATTAATCATAAATTGCAGATAACTCCTTGGCTAATAAAGCTTTATTACCAAAAAACTCATTTGACAATAAAATCCTAACAAAAGACCCCTAAAATAGAAAATTAAAAGCCTAAACTACTGTACAAAATGTGGAGGACTATCCATGGTCCTCTAATTTCTTCTTCCTCACACTATATGCTTCCTCATCAAGAGTAGGAGGAGAAGAAGAAGATCAAGAGGGAGACGGGAGAAGAACCAATCAGCTACAATTGATTAGGGGGAAAAGACTAGAGACACCAACCCCTAGGGTTTCTAATGGCTACAACCGAGAGGAGGGAAGATAAATCTTCAATTTTTATTCATAAATCCATTGCTCCTATTACAAGTCGTGTAAGCCTCTTAAATAGGCTAAAAAAATAAAAATAAAGAACCTAGACACTTTCTAAGTAGGACTCCTAGCTAATTAAGACTTTCTAAAAACAAAAACTACTAAAATTCTCCTTATTAGGAGCTGTCGACCAGCCCATAAGAGAGGGTCCCACAGTAGATTTTTTTTTTTGGACTTAAGAAAGGACAAAACAATGGGCTGTCGCCCAACCATAAAAACCTTACTCTACCCTTGGCTTTAATTCCTTATTACAAATATACCATCATACCAATAAATCTCTAAACTACCCATGGCATTAAAAGTCTTATTACAATCATATCCCAGTCCCTAAAACCTAAAACAACCCACATCTACTACATGTTTTAAATATGGCCATTTTTTTGGGGTGGGATGTACAAAAGGCTCTTGATGTTGGCTGCATCATTCTCCTGGGGTGGAAGAAATTTGCCCACGAATTTTGAAGCGGCCAGTCTCTATCATAGCTTCCACTTGGAGATTGATCTGGACTTCACAAGAGAGGTGGAGGACCTAGCATTAACATCTTACACAAACCATTAGGATTTTCTGATGGGTGCTTCTTAGCCTTTTATCAGATTGGCAGCTTGTCACGCCTTGGCAAAGGCCTGTGCTTGGGCTGACTTTGGGCTTAAGAGCAGATGGTGAGGAACTTGGAACACCGTTCTTGTCCTTGATAGCAGAATTCTGATTTGAGATTGGGGAAGCCCTAATCTTTGGAGGAGGGATGCTGGCCAATGTTGGAAAAGCAACAACATGGGCTCTTTCAGCTTTGTACTCTTCAAGCTCTTTCTTCAAGGCCAGAAGCTTGGTAGTTAGGAAATTTCGTCACTGCACTTATTAACTCATGTAGTCTTTGCTGAAGAAGGTCACGTCTGCATTGTAGAATCAGATACTGCCACTTGTTATAGTTGAGATATGATCTTTCAGTGCAGGATATCTCCTCTTCCACTTCAGCAAGCTCAACACTGAGATCAGCCTCTAAATGACACTTCAGTTCATCCACTTATCTTTGGAATGAGAGATGATTCTGGAATATAACCCAATAATGATCAATAGGATAACAACTGGATAGGAGTCAGTTGTAATTTGGCTCTGATACCACAATTGGTGCAGGACAACCTAGGGGCTGCAGGTTCTATTGTGTGTGTGTGTGTGTGTGTGTTTCCGATAATTAAACAGATTTTATTTAACAAAGAAATGTAATGGTACAACAGATAGTGGATCACACAAGGCTAAAAAGGAGAGTCTATGCCTATAAATTTTCTGTAGTGAGGGACAGACTTAGGCAATCAAGAACAGAGTTTAGGATTACCCGAAGGATCTCAAAATTTAGGGAAAGTTAGGTGAAGGAATCAAGATTCAGTCCAATAGATTTCAGAAGGATTAGGGAAGAGAAAGGAGAAATATGAGAGAGAACAAAGCTAGTACTTCTTGTTTTCTTCTCCCCCCTTTTATAAATTCACCCTCATTCAGAAAAAAAAGTTGGTTCAGATTCTGGAAAATTTGGGCAGCAAGTGTGAAGAGATCAAAATACCCCCCCTGAAGAGTAGTCAGAAGGGTATGAAATTTTACAGGCTCTTATATGGGCATAAAATGGATATGCATGCAAAATTTGGAGGTCAAACAGAGGAGTTTAAGTAAAACTTAAAAAAAAATCAGGCTGCTGCAGAAATTTCAGATAATAGGGCTAAAGAACTAGGGTTAGATTAATAGAAAACCATCAAAACAGAGAGGTAATTAAGAGGAATTTAGGCTTCAAATATCCCGCAGATAGGGGAAGAAAATCCTTTAAAATTTCTTCAGAAAGACCTATTTTTGAAAGGGGTGATTTTGATGGATTGATACGTGGGAGTATCCAGCCGTGAGTACAGCTGGGTATGTACGTTTCTGGAAGTCCAGCAACTTCAGCCTTGATAAATTTGTCCACCTGAATGGGTCTTGAAGGTAGTACAACAGTTGGGTTAATGAAGATAAAAAGAAGAAAGGAAGAAAGAAGGAAGAGGGAACAAGAAGCAGAAAGATCAAGAAGAGAGTAGTAGGAGAAGAAAAAGAAGATCAAGAGGGAGAAGGGAGAGAACCAATCAGCTATGACTGATTAGGGGGAAGAGATTAGAGGCACCAATCCTAGGGTTTCTAAGGGCTACAACTGAGAAAATGGAAGATAAATCTTCAATTTTTATTCAAAAATCCATTGCTCCTATTACAAGTCCTGTAAGCCTCTTAAATAGGTTAAAAAAAAAAAAAAAAAAAGGAAAAAGAATCTAGACACTTTCTAAATAGGACTCCTAGCTAATTAAGACTCTTGCTAACCTAGGACTTGCTAAAACCGAAAGCTACTAAAACCTAAGACTTTCTAAAAACAATAACTACTAAAAATTCTCCCTATTAGGAGTTGTTGACCAGCCCATAAGAGGGTCCCACTGTGGGATTTTTTTTTTTGACTTAATAAAGGACAAAACAATGGTCTGTTGCCTAGCCATGAAAACCCTACTCTACCTTTGACTTTAATGCCTTATTACAAATATACCTTCATTCCAATAAATCCCTAAACTACTCATGGCATTAAAAGCCTTATTACAATCATATCCCAGCCCCTAAAACCTAATACAACCCACATCTAGTACATGTTTTAAATTTGGCCCTTTTCTAGGGTGGGAACTACAGAAGCCTCTTGATGTTCGCTGCATCAAGAATCATCCCATAAAGTTTCAGACTGATCAGACAATGGAAAGTAGTGAAGCATATAAATGATCAGTGCTGGTTCAGATTCTGGAAAATTTTGGTAGAGTGTGGAAATTACCAGAATGTCCCTACAGAACTGTTGGAAATGTATGAAATTTGGCAGGCCAATAGAGGATTGTTAGGTGAACCAACATACAAAATTTTAGCCCTAACGGATATCCAAAAGTACATAGAACTTAAGTTGTATCAGACTCCCGGAAAATCCTGCAATGATACGTATAAAGACTAGGGTTAGGGTTGACAGAAAAGTCTCAAATACATATAGGAATCAAATGGAATTTAGGGTTTTATATACTTAAACTTGTAGAAAAAAAAACCCTTCAAAAAGGAATTCAAAAGACTTACTCGATGTGGGGGGGGTGTTTTGCAGTCACAGGCTGTGATACCAATCCTTGAATCCTCAAGGCTTCAAACTTCAGCACAATATGGGTCTTATCTCTAGTAGACAGTAGCAGAGAATACCAGAAATATCAAGAGAATAAAGAGAGGAAGAAGAAAGAAAGAGGAGAAGAAGGATATGAAGAAGATGGAAAGTAGGAGGACCAATCGACACCAATCAATTGGACTCTAGGGCACCAACTGTTAGGTCTTATGTATTGTCAATGTCCATGCACAAAACAATGTAAGTACATGTAGTGGTCATGTAGTAGGACT
>JAOXJP010190772.1:0-12260 GCA_025762735.1 Platanus orientalis | reverse complement strand
GACAGGCACCCTATCAGGGGGAGGGCACATCAGTGCCGACAAGTGAAATGCACCCCCCCCCAAAAAAAAGGTGAAAATCACTTGTCGGTGCTGATGTGCTCTCCCCATGACAGGGTGCAGAGAGGAGCATAAAACAAGAGGAGCGAATACAATCCACTCTCGTTAAGGGGAGAGTTCCCAATCCTCTTAGAGTATAATCCAAACATATAACATTTATTGGGGGTAAAACGAAAATCTCTTACACTAAAATAACAATATAATTGATGGAGAAAGATACCAAAACCCTTATAAACTGATCTCGATAACCCAGCAGAGTCTTGACCCTAAAGAAATTGATCCAAGTGATTCCCGATGAGACCAACCTAAGGAATCTTCGGGGATACCCCAACCTGAATCCCTTGACCCAAAAGATATCGAGGCCATCAGCTCAACACGACCTTGGCACCAGTGTAGATGGGCAAAAGACCTCCGTCTCCACTGAGATACACTACGAAGCTCCACGGGTAGCTGTCCTCGAGTAAAGGATCCAAGTGTTAATGGTAAGTGTGTAGCTACTAATGGAGCATAACTAAGAAATCATACAAGAGCTAAGAAGCCAAAGAGGCGAGGTCGGCAACCAAGACGCTAGATGGTAGGGACCCCACGCCTTTCCAATCGGAAGTAGTGATGGTGGTCAGGGACATGAAGACAAAGCAAGGACCTCTATGAGGAAAAGATGGAGGATGTAAGAAAGGAGATGATGACCATAAAGGAAGCCATCAAGGGAAAAGACTTGGCTACCGTAAATAAACTAATCTAGAGGACGGACCATCCATTCACTCAGGAGGTGATGGCTCGGCCACTACCCAACAAATTTAAGCCTCCTTAGATGAAAATGTTTGATAGTAGCAAGGACCTTCTCAACCATTTGGAAGCACATAAGACATATATGAACCTCTAGGCAACCCCCAACGAAATCATATGTTGGGTCTGTCCTATAACTATCAAAGGGTCTGCCAGAATTTGGTTCAGTCGGTTAAAGCTCGGGAGCATCTCAAATTTCACAGAGTTGATTCGACAATTTGTCAACTACTTTATAGGTGGTTAGAGACATAGGAAGCCTGTCACCTACTAATTAAATATCAAGCAAAACAAAGGCTAGTCCCTCCATGATTATGTGTCCCAATTCAATAAAGAGATGCTGTAGGTGGATGATGATAAGGAAAAGGTGATTGTGGCTACTGTCATAGCGGGTTTACTACCCTCTAAATTCTTCTTCTCTCACACAAAACATCCCCTATCCCACATGGCCGACCTCATGGTGAAGTAATAATAGCACATGAATGTTAAGAACACTCTTAGTGCCTGACGAGAGCGGGATGTTGGGCTTGGCTCATAATCGGACAAAAGAGAAAGGCAGTAGCAAGCTACTCAAGAAGAAAAGGGCAGTTGCATGAGGGGAGGCAATGATAACTACAGGATTAGGCCCCAGGTCAATTTCTCCCCAAGTAAGTTCTAGAAATACACCCCCTTAATGCGCCTGTGGAGTAGGTGTTTCTGTACCTCAAGGATAACCTAAGCATCAAATAGTCCAAGAGGATCTGGGACCTACTAGAAAAGAGAAATTGTGACAAATATTATCGCTTTTACCGAGATCATGGTCACGACATGAATGACTGCTTTGACTTAAAGGAACAAATAGAAGCACTTATCTAATGAGGGCGACTACAGAGATTTGTTGTAAAGCGGCCCCGGTTAGGCTTGAAGATACCCACTAGGACCCTCCTATTCAGGAAGAGAGAAGGTAGGAGGGACCAGTAAAGGAGATTAGAGTGATAACTGGTGGGTTTGCTAGGGGAGGAGAGTCTAGCTCAATAAGGTCACATGTGTGGTAGATTCACGTGGAAAGAGACCGACAGACAATGATGACAAAGAGGCTAACTAAGCAACACAAGGAAGAACATCCCCCCATCACCTTCTTTGCAGAGGACACTTGAGGAGTGAGTCAGCCACATGATAACGAGCTAGTAGTAATGTTAGTCATCTCAAACTACATCATTCACCGTGTCCTCATTGATAATGGGAGCTTGGCAGACATTCTCTACCTCCCAACCTTCGATCAGATAGGTATCGAATGAGACAAACTTAAGCCTGTCCAAACATTGGATTCATAGGTGACAGGCTACTCCCACTTGGGACCGTCAGTTTTCCAGTCATTGCTAGGGCGGGTGACCGGCAGATCACCAAGGTAGTTGATTTCTTGGTAATTGATTACCCCTCTGCCTACAATATAATTATTGAAAGACTGGCACTAAACCAGCTCAGAGAAGTTACCTTGACCTACCAACTTTTTATGTGTTTTTCGATTGAAGGAGGAGTCAGGGAAGTTAAGGGCGATCAAGTGGAGGCCCGAGAATAATATGTGGCCTCACTCAGCCAGCCCAAAAGGAGACCATGTTGATCGATAGTCTAGAAGTTAGAGACAAGAAGACCCAAGCAGTAGCAGAACCGGGAGGAGAACTCGAGAGTATTATTCTTGACTCAATAATGCCCAACCGAGTAACCCGAGTGGGGGTAGACCTATTGGAAGGCTTTAAGAGGTGATTGCAAAGCTTCCTCATCAAGAATCAAGATGTATTCACCTAGACGCATGAAGACATGCCAGGGATAGACCCCTGGCTGGTAGTACACCAACTTAATGTAAACCTGGCTGTAAGGCCTATCAAGTAGAAAAAAAGGAAAATTAAGCCTAAAAAGAAATCAGGTTGTTGCCAAGGAAGTGGAGAAACTGCTCAAAGCCTGCTTCGTAAGGGAAGTCCACTATCCCGACTAGTTAGTAAATGTAGTTATGGTATGAAAGCCTAACAGAAAGTGGCGTATGTGTGTCGACTTTACCAACCACAACAAAGCAGGCCCCAAGAAAGATTTCTACTCCTAAGGATACTCTAGTGGACTTAATGGTTGGCCACCAGACCCTCAGCTTCATAGACGCATTCTCAAGGTATAACTAGAGAAAGATGCATGAATTTGACTAGGAGAAAACAACTTTCATCATCGACCAGGGGATTTATTGTTACAAAGTCATGCCCTTCAGGCTAAAGAACACAAAAGTAACCTACCAAAGACTAGTCAACAAGATTTTCAAAAGCCAAATTTGTAGGAACATTGAAGTATATGTGTACGACATGTTGGTGAAAAGCCTCATAGTCGAACAACACCTTTCCGATTTAAGCGAGACATTCCAAACACTGAGGAAGTACAAAATTAAGCTTTAACCCCAGCAAATATGCTTTTCGGAGTATTTGTTAGGAAGTTACTCGGGTCGTGCTCATGGTCTCCTAGTGAGGGATAGAGGCAAATCCTAAGAAAATTAAGGGCATAATCGACATACAACCACTGAGGGACACCAAAGAAGTGCAACGACTAGCTAGGAGGATCACAACTTTAAGTAGATTCATATCTCAGGCCATAAGCAAGTGCTTTTCATTTTTCCACCTACTGAAAAAGGCATTTTGTTTGGACGAAGAATGCGATAAGGCCTTCTAAGAGCTTAAGGACCACCTCAGCTGCTTGTCATTGATCAATCAGCCAAAGCTAGGTGAGTTACTCTACATGTACTTATTGGTATTGAGAATAACAGTTAGTCCAGTGTTAATCAGGGAAGAAGGTGGAACGTAATCGCTAGTATACTACACTAGTAAAGCTTTTAGGGGGCAGAAGAGAGATACCCAAGGACCTAGAAGATGGTATTCACACTGATTGTCATAGCTTGATGATAAAGACCCTATTTTTAGGCCCACACCATCTAGATGCTCACTAATCAGCCACTTATAACCATATTGCATAAACACAAGACCTTTGGGAGACTAGTCATGTAGTTAATGGAGTTGAGCAAGTTCAACATCAAATACCACCCCCGAAGTGCTATCAAGGGTCAAGAAGTGGCAAACTTCATTGTTGAATACACTCATGCATTAGGGGAGGAGTCTGAGGTGCAAGAGGAATACTTGGGGGAGAGGAACCAAGACAAGTAGAGTAGGTGGTATATGCCAATGGCTCCTCTATAAACAACGCAGTAGAGGAACGAGTCATCTGGGTTACACCAAAAGGAAATGAGCTTAATTATACCATTAGATTTGGGTTCAAGGCAACCAATAATGAGGCCGAGTGTGAGCAATGCTCACTGGGTTATGCCTTGCCCGTACCCTTAGAGCTAAGCGAGTGAGAGTCATTAATGACTCCTAACTTGTGGTAGGAAAAGTACAAGGAGAATATGAGGTAAAGGATGAATGGATGAAGTAGTACCACACACTAGTAGCGAAAGAGAAGTCCCGGTTTGAGCATTTCTCTATACAATGAGTCCCACGGGATCAGAATGAAAAAGCTGACAAGTTGGCCAAACTCACATCATCTGTTATGGAAAGTCTCAACACTAGGATCTTCATTTAGTGTATACCTAAGCTAAGCACTCAGGCAAAAGAAGGTAAGGAAGTCAACATGGCCACCCCGAGCTCAAGTGGGCTAGCTAGATCATAAAATATTTAAAGAACCATGAATTTCCTGAGAATAAGGACAAGGCAAGAAAGGTGAAAATAAGGGTAAGTTGGTATCTCTTCCTCAACAACACTCTCTATAAAAGGAGCTTCACCCTTTCCCTACTCATATGTCTATCCGAAGAGGAAGCCGATTATGTGCTCTAGGAGATACATGAGGGAATATGTGAGAACCATTCGAGAAGCAGGGAAATGACCTACAAAGCAATCAGGGTAGGATACTATTGGCCCTCCATACAAATAGATGTAGGCCTACTTGCCGAAAAGTGTGACAAATGTAAAAGGTTTCCCTAACGTCCCCAAAAAGCCCTTATAGGAGTTGGTCCCAATAGCCAGACCTTTACCGTTTGCCCAATAGAGAATTGACATTGTTGGACCCCTTCCCTAAGGAAAAGGATAAATGAGATTCTTAGTAGTAGCCATCGACTATTTCACAAAGTGGGTGGAGGCTAAACCACTAGCGAATATCATTGAGAAAAATATCCATGACTTCACTTGGAAATCAATCGTGTACCGGTTCAAGATTCCTCAAGTGATCATCACCGACAATAGCAAGCAGTTTGACAATGTCTGATACTAGTAATTCTTTGTAGAACTTAGGATCAAAAAATCGTTTCTCTTCCCCGGTTCACCCACAAGTTGAAATTCCAATATCTATCCTAAAGTGGGGTGAATAGGATATTTTAATATTCTTTTGAATTACCCCAAGTTCAATTGCTTTATATTAATTAATTAAGATGTACATATGTATATAAATGTGTTCAAATGTATTGCATGTGAGATTGTGTCAATATGTATAATGACAGACAATATGAATGACAAGTTAAAGACAACACACAATCAATCACAATATAGACAAGATGTATAGTGGTTTGGCACAATGGCCTACATCCACTCTCAAAAGCTCACCATCGAGCTATGTCATTTTATTAAGATTGACAACGTCACAATCAAGGTTAAAATTATCAAAAGGCCTAATCTACTTGCCAAGCAAGCTACACCCAGTGTCTTCAACGAATGTGGTCTATGATCTACTCTTTTAGTGTCTCTAGCGGAAGAGCTAAGGGTCTACATTGCCGGTGTCTTTGGCGGGAGAGGTTTCAACAACTTAAATAAAGTTAAAGGCAAGTGTTGACCTCTTGGAAGGTTGATGTTTCCTTGTAATCAAGTTAGGGTTGCTCCTTCTTGAGTAAGATGTGACTATCATTCCCTAATGCTTCTTGGTGGCTTTACAAGCTAGTTGGGCCAACTCCGGTGGGTTGCTCCTCCTTGAGTAAGGTGTAATACTTAATCCCACACTATATCTTCTTGGATTTCCTTTTGGACAACCCTTATAGCCTACCTCCAAAAGATATGTCCTAGCAAGATTGGAGAGGTGGCAATGGAATAGTCTTGGGTATAGATTTTCCTATCTAAGCATAGCAAGAGTTTCTCCAATGATTGGAAGAACCAAACCTCTCAAGATCTACTATGATGGATAAAATGAACTTTCAAGTGTATGAGATTTTAACAAGAACCATTAGATTGCTCATGGGCGTTCATCCTATTTTATATTGGACAAGAATGATGCTAGACCATTAGATTAGAACATACCCAAATGGTCAAATGATATTGGCCATTGATTGGCAATGGATTTTTGAAGTTTAGACCATTATATAGAGTTTTCATAACTTTGAATTGATCCAAGTGTAAAAATCACTTAGAAACTGTAACCCGAGAGTTGTTGGATTGATCTAAATCCCCTGTATTACCTTCTAAATCCTCAGAGCTGCTACAGAAGGCTTTGAATCATCCTTCCATGGTCCAAAAAAGTCCTAAGACTTTTAGAACTCCTATTTGGACCCTTGGTCCACCTTAACTACCACACTTTACCTTATTTACCTTATGAAAGCTCGGACTGAGTTGTGGATCCTTCGAACAGACTCGAATGCTCCCGGTTTACTCTCTTAAGGTCTTCTTGGCACTTGTTTATGATCTTCATGTGGCTTGGACCCAAGAACCTCCTAGACTCTAACATGACTCAACTCATTTTCTAGTCTATACAATACATATATTTTACAAATTATGGAATTTATAACATATTACACTTATATAAGCTAACAGCCAAATTGAGGTCACCAATAGAACACTTCTAGGCATCATCAAGAAGAGACTCAAGAACTCCAAAGGCCTTTGGCCTAAGGAACTACCAAGCATCCTCTATGTATACTGCACTACAGTAAGGGCCCCCACTAGGGAAACACTATTCCTACTGGCTTTTGGGACTGAGGTAGTAATACTAGTTGAGATCGGGATGGCCACATACAGGACAATGATTTTGACTCGTGGAGGAATGAGGAGAGCCTAAGGAATAATCTCAACTTGTTGGAAGAGAGAAGGAATAAGGCCATACTTTGGGCAGCCGCCTATAAGTAAAGATGACCAAGTACTACAACTCATGAATCAGGATGAGAAGATTTGTAATTGGGGACTTAGTGCTCAGAAAGGTGAGCCTGGCTACATAAGACTCGATAGAGGGAAAACTGAGGCCAAATTAGGAAGGGCATTACCAGATAACAAGTTATCATAGGCTTGGGATGTACCATCTTGAGACGATGCGAGGGGAGCCCCTACCACGACAATGGAATGTTGAGCACTTGAGAAAATACTATCAATAAAGAAGATGTAATAATTTGATCTTAGTCGATGAAAGGTTCTTACTCTATAAAATCAAGAAAAATTTTAGGCCCTCATGCTCGGCTTATAAGATTAGCCCTTGGGTTACAAGATTAACCCTTATGTCACAAGATTGACCCCAGGTCATAAGACTGACCCATCCTTTTAGGTCTTTATGTATGGGTTATAAGATTAGCCCTCAGGTTACAAGATTAACCCCTTGGTCACAAGATTGACCCCAGTTCAAAAGACTAACCCATCATTTCAGACTCTCATGCCTGGGTTATAAGATTAGCCCTTAGATTACAAGACAAACCCTTAAGTCACAAGATTGACCCATCCTTTCAGGCCCTCGTGCCCGGGTTATAAGATTAGCCCTCAAGACCCTGAGGTCACAAGACTGACCCATCCTTTCAGGCCCTCATATCCAAGTTATAAGATTAGTCATCAGGTTATAAGATTAACCCTCAGGTCATAAGATTGACCCCGAGTTATAACATTTACCCATCCTCTAAGGAAAAAAATCACAGGGCAAAGAGAAGTCTCACAAATTAACAAAAGCAAAGACTTCAACAACTAAAGCTAGGGGCCTAAGGAACATCAAGACTTGTGCATCACAACTGAAATCGACCCTTCAACACCAAGTAAATACAACTACACCCTCTTCCACATAAAATTAAAATGGGGGTATAAGAGTGCCAGACGACATTGTTAAAGGAAGACCCCTGTGAAGGGTAAGGGCTTAAGTTCAAAGAATGTCATGGGAACCCTTATTCACCCAAACCATAAGAAACCATATGGGTCTTCTTTCTCTTTTCTGAAAAAGTATTTAAGGGTAGTGCACCCACTTGCTAGGAATATATTATCCCCAAGGCATATCTACACTTAAAAAAAACTACCATCATCTATCTCTACTCGTTGAGGGAGTATTATCCCCGAGGCCTACCTATACTTAGAAAAAAATAATCATTATCTATCTCTACTTGTTTGGGGAGTATTATCCCCAAAGCATAACCATAGTTAGAGAAATTTTTCAATGTTTACCCCTACTCGGTTAAAGGTTATTTACCCCGAGAAGCACTCATACTTCGAGAAATTCAGTAATTATCCCTACACTCTCAAGAGCCTTTATTGTGGCCTACCTTAACATGCTTGGGAAACTCAAGAAGAAACATAATCACCATGACACACATCCATACTTAGAAAAAATTCAACATGAAAAGTAGCAATGATAGTAGAGTGTATAAAGATTATGGCAAAAAAGAGAGTTCATTCATATGTTGAGAAGTTATAAAAGGGAATTAAAAAAAAGAAGAAAAAGAGTACAATCACACTGGGGAGTTGACATCCCCCAAAACGACATCCCCTAAGATATTATCCCCTGGGACAGTGGTCCTGACACCCTCAGCCACCCTACTGGCCACTTCTTCTCCTCCTCCTCTAGCCTCCTTGCTCACCCCTTCCTCCTCATTGGGAACAATGGAAGAAAAGTCATAGTCCGGGAATGCCTCGGCCGCCATCTTCTAGAAGTTCTACCCTTTCAAGAAGCACCCAACCTTGACAATCTCAAGGGCATTAAAGACCAGGTGCTTCTCAGTTGTAGCCTCATCGACCCTCTCAATGGTCCTCTCCTCCTCAGCTTGGATGTGGGCCGGTTCCATGGCCTCGACAACTTTCTTACTCACCACCTTCTTGAGGGTTATGAAAAATGAGTCCTCAACCATGATACAGTAATTCCTTTTTGCCCCGAGTTCATCCCTCACCCGGGTGATCTCCATTTCGGCCGATTGCAATCATGTTGTCAGTTCCTCAATGTAAGCCTCATGTTCCATGTTCAGGTGACCATGCTAATGCTGGAATCCTCGGCCCATTTGACCCTATCCTTGAGGGTGCAAATTTTAGTTTTGTCACTCTCACGAGTAGCACTAAGTTCACTCTTGCCTTGGGTAAGGCAGTTCTGGAAGTCACCCTAGACTTGTTCGTTGAACTTGTACCTATGGATAAAGGCCACCATCAGGACCATGGTCTAGAAAGATAGATACAAAGAAGAAACAAGCCAGTATAGAAACATAAAAAAAAATTTAATGATAAAAAATACCTTAGACACATAGTGCATCATCCATCTCCCAGTGGAGCGTAGAAGTGGCGAGAGATTTCCTTAGGGACTCAAGGTCCTTAGGGGGAACAGCCCCCAAAAGATAGTCCCCCCCAGGGCTTGGCTTTGACAATAAAGATGAGAATCCGTATGAAGACTCACCCCTCTCCGAGGCTAAGGAAGAGAATGTCTGGGTATTAGCTACTTCGGTAGATGGTGCCACCCAGGGAACAAGAGTTGTCGCAACTGTTGATAGCGGAGGGGAGATTTTAAGGGAAGCCCCTGCTTCACCCTTGGTGGCTGGGACTAGAGGAGACCCGTTAGTCTCTGTCTTAGGGGTGACCTCGGGGTCCTAAGCCTTAAAAGACCCTCCAATGATAAGATAACGTTTTCATTTCTTCGAGATCACGGCCACCCCCTGGCTTGTTGTCCTAGCCTCATGGGCCTGAGCAAGAAACTTCTTATTCATCCTCATTGCCACATAGAAAACTGAACCCGAGGTTAGAAACTAATCATAAAAAAAGGGAGAAGGGGAGCTAAAAAGAAATAAAAGTGGACAACATGAAAATAAAAGAAAGAAAATAAAAATGGAGCTACCTGGGTCAGGCCCGAATCCAACTGTAGGGAGATTTACGGGAGTCACAAGATTAGGGAAGGCATGGGTCAAGTGATTCACGACCTCCCATATACAGGCTTCCTCCTCAGGGGATAGCTCTTCTACCTCTGAGACTAAAAAGAAAAATTTGAACGCATAAGAAGAAACAAAAAAAATGAGAAGATTACAAAAGTAATGCACAAGTACACAAAAAAAGAGAAAGGGTGACTCACCTACGAGGCTGATGACCGATGCCTAACTCCTATTAAACCTCGTGGGAGGGACCTCCCCTGAGAGGTACACCCAACCCTCGCCCAAGATAAAGAAGTACTAGACCCTCCACCCGTTGTTGGAACTTGGGAGCCCGATCACCAAAGTCATAATCAGGTCTCGACTAGCAAAATAGAACCACCCCAGTTCCTTCTCCTTCAGGGAATAGAACCACCCTATGGCTATTTGTCAGGTGTTAGGCATCAGTTTCTCCACTGCAAACCCAAGGCATAATAGTAGCTCACTAAAAAAATGAGGGATCCAAAAATCAAAGACTTGCCACAAGGGTCTGCTCGTATAGCGCCATGATGTCGGCAGGAGCTGCGAAGGCCCGGGTATCCTTAGGGGCCGAAAGAATGACCACCTCAAGAATGAGGTATGTGGAATGAAGATGAGTCAAGGTCCGGTCCCCCAACTTGGAGGCATAGCTAGCGGTGGTGAAATCTTGCTCAGAGGCAATCTCCCCCGCGACCTCTTAGGTATTAGATGGAGTCGGCTTAGTGGCCTGCTCCACAGGTTTTTGACGGACCTCCGACAAGTTGTTGATCATCTAATTAGTTGTATCCATGGATACCATTAGGTAGGGGTTTATAGGTAAGGGAAAAAGAAGAGGATGAAACACGAAGACGTTAAAAAAAAAGGGAAAGTAAATGGGCAAGCTAACATAGTAGAATCTAACAAATAACAGAATGAAAAACATGACAAAACAAGATTCAAACTACAAAATAGAAACAAAATACCTAAACGAGGAATAGGTGCCCAAAAGCAAGGACGCTGAAGACGATGAAGAATAACAGCCCAAAAGTGCAATAAATGCCAAAAATAGCAATGATCTAATGCTGATAAGTAGAGAACTCACCAAAAATATCCCAAAAAGTAGACACAAGCACAAGAGAATGTTAAGACTAATAAAGAAAGCAAACCTTTATACCAAGGGAGTTATTTAAAGGCAACTCCAAGTATTTCTAACCCTACACGTGTCGCACATCCGAGGGATAGTGAAATTAACCCAAGAAGAGAAGCAACACATGAATCTCAAAATTATTAAGGGAATTAAACATGATAGTCCAATGACCTAGGGATCCAAAAAGAGACGACAATTGACATGACTCATAACCAATGCCAACACACTCCCTTGGTTACCAAAACCCATTAAATGCGAAGCCATCATTAGAACCTGTTCCCAAAATGTTGCCTCAATAACCAAAATGGAAAGCCACATGCACAGAAATGAAAAGTAACAATCACAAATAGTTTGCATTCTTGAGCCACCTAACCCAGGACTCGGGAATGCGGGGGGCAGCTGATGGGTAAAGATAACGAGATCCCTATAAACCGATCCCGATAACCCAATAGAGTCCTGACCCTAAAGAAATTAACCCAAGAGATTCCCGAGGAAACTGACCTAAGGAATCTTCAGGGATCCCCCGACCCAAAAGATATCGAGGTCATCGACAAGAGGCCTAGCTAGCCAATGACCTCCTAATACTAAGGCACAACTAGGAAACAGTGAGTTACTCCACCCTTTGGCACCCATTTGATGTACATGAAATATATAATTTATATCCCTTATATTAGTGTTCTTAACCTTGATTTGATATTATTTTATATCTAATTAGGCTTTTGTTGTGATGGAGCAGGTTAATTGGAATTAATATTTTCTTGGGCTCTAATCAAGCTATAAAATAATCCATTCATGCTCAAGGGAGTTTGAAGGATTCTAAGACTCGTGGACAACTAATAACCAAGCATTGGAGGTAAGAAACAATGAAAAAGCAAAGAAAAAGAGACAAAATTGGATATGTTTCTATTTTAGGATTCGGACCAGACTGGACATGTCTTAGTATTTTGCCCGTACTTTTGACTCCCTTATCCGATTAAGGTGCTTCAAGTTGGGTTGGAAAGCTAACAAAAAGGGGTACAAATATGGATTTCATAATGATCCCCTAATTTGAACGTTTTAGGGATCCAAAACGGGCTCGCAATGTGAACCAAAAAATCTAGACAAATTTTCATCCAGAATTCTCTTTGATTCTAGGGTTTTTCTACAAGGATGAAATAAAAAAGAAAAGGGGGATCAGACAGCAGAAAAAGACACACCTCTTCTTCAACC
>JAOXJP010190761.1:0-12260 GCA_025762735.1 Platanus orientalis | reverse complement strand
TGGGAAAGCATATGTAGATATGTGGTTGTTTAAATGAACTTTACTAATTTCTTTGTTCAAGAACGGTAAACTTCCCTCACCAATAAGATGTAAACACGAAAATTTGTGACAGTTGCTAAGTGAGCACTGAGATCAATTTCATTCTTGATCAGAGGAGGATTGATAGCATAGAGTTTCTGCCAGATTGTTTGTAGTTCTTCATAATAAGGCTCCAGGGTATGACCTTCTTGTTTGATGTTGACAGATCTCCGTGTTAACTCATAAACTTTGGAAGAATTATTACTCACAGTATAAGTCTTCTCTACAGCACGCCAGATCGCCCATGCTATAGGAAGACGATCAAAGAGAACTCTCACATGTTTCTCCATTGAATTAAGAAGCCATGTTTGAACAATATAATTTTCCTTCTCCCAAGTTTCATAGGCTTTAACATTAGTTTTCTCAGAGGCCTTCTTCGTGCCAGTAATATAGCCAAGTTTTTTCTTGTTGGCAATGGACATGTGAGCAATCTAAGCCCAAGAATCATAGTCTTGTTGGCAATGGACATGTGAGCAATCTGAGCCCAAGAATCATAGTTGGTTCAACCAATCAATTTTTCAGGAGCAATTTTGAAATTATCAGATGTGTTAGTGACCATTTTGTAAGGAACAAAAATATTCAGGGTAGCAACAAAAAAATATTGTAGTGGTTTAAGGCAGTAAAAAAAATATGGCAAACCCTAGAGATCTAGGATTAAAGCAAAAATAGGATTGCAATTTTAGAGATGGTTTCATAAATAGGTATATCAATTATTCTTGCTTTGATACCATGACAAATAAAACGATAGTGGAGAAGTTCTTCATTGTATTCATCTCTCTCTGGAGGAAAAATATATAGTGGTACAACAAAAACTAAGTTATGAAAGAAATAGACTAATTGATCTAATTACACTATTACACGGAAACTATAATTACAATATCAATAAGGAAATTCTAGAGATCTGTCCTATAATTAACATAATTATATGATACACCAAATCTCTTATAATTAAGCCCAACTCTTGCCAACTCACGCCAATAGAGCAAAGTCAACCAAAGCCTGAATCAGACCACCACGCTTTTTTGACCTAAAATGGTTTTTTTTTTGTATCAAAAGACCTCCAAGAAGATTGGTACTAGGTTCATGTGGATGTTGCTTGGCCTTTAGACAAAGCAGCTGCAAGGATGGGTGTTGTGGTTATTGACAGGAATGGAACATGGTGGATCAGCCAAGATGGACAGGTGGTTATCACCTCTCAAAGCTTAAGCGAAAGCCGTCCTTGTTAGGATGCAATTAGCAGCTCATATCAGAGCAAGAAAAGTGATGATTCTATTAGATTTTCAGAGAACAGTTATTACAGTTAATAGGAGTTTTCTTTCCTATCCTTGACAACTTCGGAATGATAGGAGACCTATATAGAGTCATAGGTGGTTAGAAGTGGTGACGTGTACGTACAGTTGTATGTTACAGCTGTACAACTGTATATTTTGTATGATGTAAAAAATCTTATCAGTAATAGAGACTCCTCAGCCACGAGCGGGGTATTCTGGGTCATTCTCTGTTTTTTCATTCTCTAATTTGGTATCAGCGCCAATCCTCAAGTTTCGTGTTTTGCAAGTTTCTCTTCAAATTCTTACAGAATTCTTTCTTTAGGTCCTCATCCTTGTAGATTTTTTCTTCAAACTTTAATCATCGTTAATGATGTCTTCTTCAAGCTCGATTAATTCCTCATCTTCTTCAACTTCTTTTATTTCTTCCTCTACAAGTTCCTTTCCTCTGGAGACAATGATCTCAAATCTCTCTGCTTTGTTAACCATCAAATTCTCTGGTGAAAATTTCCTCGCCTGGAAATCACAATTTTTTTACTGTGATTCGTGCATATCATCTTCAATATATGCTTGATGGGTCTCAAGATTCGTCTCCTCTAATCATTCAGGATTCTGAAGGGAAATCCACTCCCAATCCTGCATTTCTTGAATGGCAATCGGTCAACCAACAGTTACTGAGTTGTTTATTTGCAGTTGTCACCGAGCGCATATTACTACACATCTCTCATGCTAAAAGTTTCAGAGAAGTGTGGCTGCTTCTTGAACGTAAATATGCATCTCTTTTCACGTTCCAATGTTCTGCAAATCAAGAACAAGTTACAAAATGCCAAGAAAGGTACTCAGTCGATGAGCGAGTATCCTCAACAGATCAAGATACTCTCTGACACGCTCATTGCTGTCGGATCACCAATGGATGAAGAAGACTTGGTGCTTCATGTCCTGAATGGACTTCCATCCGAATTTCACGCATTCACCACAGCTGTATGAATTCAGCCTCAGTTTATTTCCTTGCTGAAACTTCAAGATCTACTTCTTGTGGAAGACCAACAGCTTGCTCTCCGATTTGAATAGATGAACTCAGTTCATTATAATTTTTTATATACTGCTTTCAACACTACTACTTATTCTTCAACCAAAGGTAATCGTCAAGGTAGGTATCGAGGGCGTGGTCGAAGAAGATTTGGCAACTAGCGCAATCTCATTTACTGCCAGCTTTGTTGTAAGGTTGGACATTCTACCTTTGATTGCTTCCATAGGCATGATTATTCTTTTCAGGGACGAGATCCACAACAGATCTCTACTCCTGTGCCAATGCAACAGATAACTAATCAGATGCAACAACTTACATCCTCAAATCGTCCAAAAGCTCCAACGATTCCAACTTATTTTCTACAGCCACAGGGTATGGTGAATGCATCTTCTTCGAACTCTACAAGTTATCCAGTTTGTTTCTCTTCTCCTGCTCATCATATGCTTGACAACTCCTGGTATCTCGACACGGGTGCGAGTAACCATGTGTTTCCTGATCTAAACTCTTTGAATCTCCAAGCACCGTACTTAGGACCGGCTAAGGTAACGGTTGGGAATGACCAGACACTTCCTATTCAGAATACTGCAAGTGGTATAATTTCTACTCCCACATATATCTTCAAACTTAACACAGTATTACACGTTCCAAGTATATCAATCAAGTTACTTTCAGTTCAATAGTTAGCGCATGAAAATAATTGTGTCATTGCTTTTGATGCGGATTCATTTTTCATCAAGGACAAAACATCCAAGCAAGTGATATACCAAGGGTGCAATAGTAATGGTGTTTACCCTTGGCACAGTCACCAGTTCATTCACCTCCTACATTTTTCTTTTCAGTTTATTAACAAGAAATTTGCAGCACTTTGTTCCACAAATGGTATACTACATTAGATTGCTTGCCTGTATACGCCCTCTCAAAATGGAGTCGACGAGTGCAAACATCGGCATGTTATTGAAACGACTACGGCCATTTTACAAATAGCTTCAATACGTAACATCTTTTGGGGAGGAACCGCATTAACTGCAATATACCTTATCAATAGGATGCCAACACCGGTTCTCCAAGGTATGTGCCCTTTTAAAAAATTGTTCAAAACTGTTCCAAATTATAACCTCTTGCCCGTTTTCGAATATGCATACTTTCCTTGGCTTCGGTCATATGTCCAAGATAAGCTCCAACCTCGGTCAAGATGTTGTGTTTTTCTGGGATATGCCTCCAATGCAAAAGGCTACAGATGCTTGGATCGTGAAACAGGCCGTGTTTTCCTCAGCAGACACATATTGTTTAGAGAATCGGATTTTCCATTAAGCTCCAACTATAATAAGCAGCTACAGAGTCCTACTGAACCATTGCTTGGTCTGCATCCAGGTTTTCAGGAGACATATCATCCAAGGAGCAATGATTCTTCACGGCACTTATCTTCCATACAGATTTCGTCCAATCCTTTACCCAATTTTCAAGAGATAAATCATCCACAAAACCCTAGCTCTTCATGGCACTCACCCTCAATACAGGGACCATCCGATTCCTTACCACAGTTGTCAATAAGGAATTTTCAATCTCAGTCATTGGATTCATCCTCATCTCTTCCACACGTGAGTGTTCCATCTTTCAATAAAAACATCTTTCCACCATTGGATTCTGATCAGGTGACTCCACTTAGTATTCATATTGATCCTAATAATCCCATGCATATTAGTAATGACAACCAAAATAAATCTGGTTTGTCCATGTTTCATTCTACATCTCAGCCGTTAGATTCCTTTTTAAATCCATCTCAGAACTTATCCAATAACCTGTCAAGTTCTTCTTCTTCACCCGATTGTACAAGCATTACACCTAAATTACCTTCAAACTTTCCTCAACCAAACTCAGACACTATCTCATTCTACTCAATCACGGGTAGAGAATGTGAATAATCATCCCATGTTGACTCGGTCTAAGTGTGGCATCAAGAAGCCTAAAAAGATTCTTAGTTTATCTACCCTTCAATAACTGAGAAGGAGCCTGATAATTATGCTGAAGCAATAGTGCTCCCCCAACGGCGTCAGGCTATGCTTGATGAGTTCACGGCTCTAATCAATCAGCAAACATGGGATCTTGTACCGCCAAGTTCAAATCAGAATTTAATCGGATGTCAGTGGGTATATAAAGTTAAGAGAGATGCAAATGAACAGAATTTAATCAGGTGCCAGGACTAGACTTTCAAGAGACTTTCAGTCTGGTGATTAAGATGATGACAATCAGACTCATTTTAACCATTTCCTTGCACTTTGGTTGGCAAATCCAGCAACTTGATGTGAAGAATGCCTTCTTCACGGGTCACTTTCGGAAACAATCTTCATGGTTCAACCATGGGGGTTCATTAACAAACAATATCTATCTTATGTCTGTAACTTAAGAAGGCTATCTATGGACTACGGCAGGCGCCAAGATCATGGTATGCTAGCTTTTCAAGGTTCTTACTATCTACAGGCTTTAAAACATGCCATACGGAAAATTCTTTGTTTGTCAAGAGTACTTCTACGTCGGTTGTCATACTTCTTATATGTGTTGACGATAACTTAGTTACGGGCAGTAACTCGACAGATATTCATAAGCTGATTCAGTCTCTACATGCCAGCTTTGATATGAGACACCTTGGTACTTTAAAGTATTTTTGGGGGATAGACTTTGTTCGAACTTCTTCTAGTTTACTAATGTCACAGGAGGAATATGCAATTCAGTTGTTACAAGGAGCAGGAATAGAAACATGTCATCCATGTCCTACATCTATACCCGTTCAGAAGATGCCCAATTTTGAGTCTGATCCTCTGTTTGATAATTCTCGCTTCTACAAGAGCTTGGTTGGGGCATTACAGTATCTCACCATTACGCGTCCAGACATTACCTACGCTGTGAATGTGGCCTGTCAACACATGCATAGTCCACATATTTCTCACTTCCAGGCCGTGAAGCGAATTCTTAAATACATCAAAAGGACGGTTAAATATGCTCTTCACTACACTCAGGAACCACTTATCTTGCAGGCCTTTTCCGATTCGGATTGGGCAGGAGATCAGGTGGATAGGAAGTCTACAAGTGGGGTCTATGTATGTCTTGGAAGAAACCCCATCATGTGGCCTTCAAAGAAGCAAGGAAGCGTATCTCGGTCCTCTATTGGAGCAGAGTACAGGGCTCTGGCTACAGCATCTACAAAAATATGTTGGTTGCTCATGCTACTCTCTGAAATTCATATTCCACCGCTTCAAATTCCAGTTATTTGGTGCGACAACAGGTCGGCCATTTCGCTCACTTCAAACTCTGTATTCCACGCTCGTACGAAACATATAGCTATTGACTACCACTTTACAAGAGAAAAAAGTGCTTCAACGCATGCTAGAGGTTCATCATGTTCCCACTTCTGAGTAGCAAGCAAATATTCTTATAAAGCCTTTGAGTTTTTCGTTATTTCATAAATTTAGAACCAAGTTCAGAGTTTGTTCACTATTGAACTTGCAAGGGGATGATAGGAGACCTGTATAGAGTTATAGGTAGTTAGAAGTGGTGACATGTACATACAGCTGTACAACTGTATATTTTGTATGAGATGTAAAAATGATGTAAAAAATCTTATCAATATAAATAGAGACTCCTCAGCCACGAGCGGGGCATTCTGGGTCTGGGTCATTATTCTTTGTTTCTAACGACTTTCACATCAAAGCGGATTTCTTTATGGTTTTTTCACTTTTTTCTTTTGTGTCTCACTTAGCACCTGACACTTCAGGATTGCTGCAATTTCTTGCACTGCAGCAAATTCAAAAAATAGAAAAAGAAGAAAATGTTCAAAACAAAAAGTAACATCTAAAGAGGGGCACCAAATTCAAAAGAGAGGGGCTGGGATTAGGCACGGAAATCAGTTTTTTCTGATGTATTAGAATGATATCAGGGGGTTGACACATCAGTGCCGAAAAGTGACTTTCACTTTTTTGGGGTGCTTATCAGTTTTCAGTGCTGATGTGTCCACCCCCTGATGCCATTCTAATACTTGAGGAAAAGCTGATTTCCGTACCTAATCTTTTCCGATTAGACTGTGGTGTGGGAACACAGGAAACAAACAAATAGGGTTACTCCATAATTGATTTGGTTTATCTTTTTATAATTAGATATTGACACGGCGAGATCCTTTGCACAGTGGTAACCAGACAGAATATGGAGCGAATATAGGCATATCCATATTTCTATTTATATATTGGATCAAATTCGGATATGTTTATGATATTTAGGAAAACAATTAGGACCAAGAAAGTACTGGGATGGTAAATGATAGGTAGAGTTGAACCAAAGAAGGGAGCTAAGGTATTTATTTATATGTTGTATTTTATGTAACATGGTCTACAATATTATAACATAAATATCAATTCTAGAGACTGAACTAAAATACAAACAACATACTAAACCCAAATTCTAATTGAAATACAAAACCTTAGTTGCCTGTCTGTTTTGTTCTTATAAGGAGGGCCATAAACTACTAACATCTCATGAAGCAGTTGAAGATTCTTGTCCTTCCTATGAGAACAAATCCTCTACAACTAGCTTAAATAGCGGTAAATGGAAACTGCCCTCAAAGAACAACATTTATACTAATAAATTGAAATTTTAACATTGGGTGGGAGTTTTAATACATGTATTTCCTTGTAAACTTAAATGTGGGCCCATTTTTAACCAGCTGTCTTTTTTTTTAAAGACAGTTTCCGTTTAATGTTATTTGCTTGTTGCAGAGGATTTGTTTCCCCTTTTTCTATTGACTCACTGCCCACAAAAAGATCCTGTGCTCCATAGGTATCATGACAACTGTCAGCCTTCAATTGTCAACTGTGGATAATGATAACCAGATAAATTTAAGGTTAGAAGACACATAGCCTTACTTATGTAGGAAGGGTGGAGCTGATCTGATTAATTCTCAATAAGTAAACATTTTAATTCGTGCATTATTTTTTTGCCTTCCTTGCTTCATCTAAAGGTATATAGAGTAGATGGTTCTTGTAGACCTTTCGGTTGAGTACCAAGCCAAGCACAAAGTCAGCTGGGCCAACATTAGTATCGTCAAAGGAATAAGAATGTTGCTGCACCGGTAAAGCATAAGTTGGAGAATCACCAAAGCAAGATGACAATAACAATAGTGCAAGATATTAATTCATAAAAACAAAGGGATGGGACTCATAACATCCTGTCATAAAATTGCTCCCTCTAACTACTATATAAGAAGGGTCACGGCACGGTAATGAAATAAATGTGCATAATATGGAGGTAAAAAAAACCTGATTTACTTGGTACATGGGAGAGGCTAGGAGTCCATGTGCCTCGAGGATTTAGTCAGGTGCTCTAAGAAGCATAGATACCTCAGTTGTGAAAATAAAAAATGGAGGCAAGTTTGGTAATTTCTAGTGTGAATTTTGAGAGAAAACACTAATAATTAAAGAATATTGCTTTGACCATCCTTATTCTGTTCTGTCACAATTAAAAACTTACAGTGGCAGAGGTTATTTTTTTTTCCTCTATTTCTAAGTTAAGCCTCTAATCCACAAAAGCCTTAGGAATTAAAAAGCTTGAAATAGAAGGACCGAAGGAGACCCTAAGCCTCTAGTCCTTCTGAGATTAAACAAGTAATTCAAGAGAGCAGATCTATTTTTTCTAGCTTTGACCATGTGAAAGCTCTATATATGAAATAAATGATCTGTCTCTGTGTTTGGTGTCCAGGACACCAGGGGACCTCACATGGAATAAAATGGACAGGGGTTAGATGAAATTTTAAATTCTCACCCATTTTATTCCATATGATGCCCCCTGGTGTCATGGACACCAAATCCTTGACAAGACATTTTCTCCTTTTTATATATCGATAGAAAACCTAAGGGTGTGGCTCACTCCCTAGCAAAACATGGAAGTGATAATGAGTAGGGTCTGAATCATCTTGAGTCTGAATGGATAGATACCACACCAGTACTTTGCCAACGTGAGACATAAAGGATATTAAATAAAAACACATGTACCTACTATATATTTATTGTTACATCCTCTTTTGACCCCATGTATATTTACCAATATACCCTCTGGCCGGCTTGTTGTCATGGATTGATTCGTACTGGCGTGATACCTATCCAGTCAGGCTGGAGATGATTCAAACCATAATGAGGGCTCCTTTTTGGGTGGTATCTTGATCCTGATTGGCTAAAGAAAGCCCTGGTTGTGGGCTCTTAATATTCTCAGTGTCTTGCTATTTCTTCTCTTTTATATATTGTTTTTAGTAAATAATAAGATTTTATTAATCAAGGAAAAGAATTGCATTCATGTGTATGTACATTGTTGAACATCATTTTTTATTAATTCTACCAGATTTGAGTTGAAATCAACCTGATTAAGAATCTTATAGTTTGATAAATCTGATCGATTCGTCTCTTTAACATTCTTTATTTTATTTAACCCAAAAAAAAAAAAGTTTAGATACCTTGCTGAACCAAATGGGCTTCACAGTGATGGTAACATCCTTTGGCATTTATTGCTCTTTAACAATCCCTGCTAGCGCAAGGCAAGCTTTCTACATCAAGCAACTCTTTTGTAATATTTGTAGAAAACCAGAGAAGACCACCAAACACTTATTCTTAAACGCTCTTACTATTTGGAAACCTATCCTAGTGAAGCTAAAATATGGTGAGATTCTTGCAAGCTCGTGGTACCATAAATCTGAATGGATCCGGAACTCTACAGGAATGGGCGTTATCAGCAATATGAAGATAGTGATTTTTCTTGGATTGCATCTACCATGTATGGAGTCAGCATAACTTAGACTATTTGAGAACCATTATCTCCATGCTCAGCCGGTCCCTAACTTAGAGGCACTCTAGGTGAGATTTTGGCAAGAGATCCACAATCTTTTGATTGTGACCCTAGATCAGATCATGGGATGGCAATCTCAAGATAGACCTGTTAAATTGCTCCAATGATTGTTACTTTTTTTTCCCCTTGGTATGGTCACGTGGACCTACATCAGCAACTCCTCACCTCACCCAACCCGGTGCGGATTGTATGCGCAAAAATTTTGAGCGAAATTCGTCCAGAATCACATAAGGTCGACATGTGTAGGTGCTAAACCATGGTTTTTAAAACCACCGTTAACTAATGGGTCCCACGGTATGCTCTTCACCACAACAGAAAACACAAAACCATTCGAACTGCTCTTCGTCTCTACCGCCATTGAAGTGGTGGTGCCCCCTAACGAAGCAATGTCACTGTCGCTGGTAAGCATATATGATCGCATAATCGCCGGTCGGTGGTTGCCTAATGGGCCCTACGGTATGCTCTTTACCTCGGCACAAAATCCCCAAACCCCCCAAAAAAACCCCCAAATCATCCTAGCTGCTTCCTGCTCTCTGAATCGTTTTCCTCCTGCTCCTCACTGCTTCCGGCCTCTCCAAATCGTTCTCCTCCTTCTGAGCTTTTTTCTTCACCTCGATAGAAAATCCCCCAAAAAATGTATGAACTACTGCTTCTTTTCCTGTCATTTTCCAGTTATATTTCTTTTTTCCGGTCTTCGATCTTAGATTTTTTTTTTTTATATAAATTTTGTGGTGATTTGAGAAACGGAGGGAGACTTGCAATGTTGTTGTTGAGGTACCTTACCTTTTTGAGGGTGTTGTTCTTTAGATTTTCAATTTCATTATCTGATCTTCTGTTTCTGACCATCTCCTGTGAATTAAAATTGTGGGATTTACGGTTTTTTGAGGTTTTAGATGAACTCGTTTGTTTTAGTAAGGTTTTTCATTAGATCTTTGATTTTTTTCTTCTTCTAGTTTTTGGTGTGATTTAAGGATTGCCTGATGCTTTGCTTTCAATCGTGGGAGTTTTAAGGTTTGATTTCTTATGAGGAGGCTTAACGTTTTTCTTCCGATTTGATTTCTCACGACAATTTCTTGGCTTGTGCTGCAAACTGTTTTGGTTTACTTCATGAAGTTGATCTCCAAAGTAAAGTTGTGGTCCATATATTGTACAGTATGAATCAATTGACATCTTTTGTGTTTCCATAAGGCTTTGTTTGTGTTTAACTGGTTCCTAAATTTTTGCATTTCATGTTTCTTCCAGCTCTGGACAAAATCATTTTGGAGTATTATACTTTTGTTTTTCTTTTATGTGAAGTATTTGGTATTCATTTCAAATTTTGGCTTCAAAGTCTTATGAATCTTGACCATCTTTTGTATTAAAATTTGACCACGAAAACATTGCCATACAAATTCTTATGTTTACCATTTAACTAGTGTGTAAATTTTTTTTCAAATAAAAAGTTAGTTGTAGCATTGGATTGAAGGGCATGGTCAATCTGTGGTCTGTGAGACAATTATCAAGGATGAGGTGGTGAGTAGGGTCCTGAAGACCAATGTCTTTGCACTTGTAGATCTTAACATGTTCAACAACCTTGCTGGGACAGCAATGGCTTGCACTCCTGGTGGCTTCAATGCTCATACAAGCAACATCGCTTTTGCTGTCCTCATAGCCGTTAGCCAAGATCCTGCGCAGAATGTGGAGAGCTCTCACTGCATCACCATGATGGAATCTGTTAATAATGGAAAAGATTTTCATATCTCTGTGACTAAGCCGTCCATTGAAGTACTTCATTCCTTATACAAACCCCATTTTTTTTAATCTTATTTTAACTAGATGATGACAGATTTAGTAAGGAATTGCTAGATCTAGTAAAAACTCTATTGGTGAAATAATAGAACCTTTTAGATATTCCATATCAATTAAAAGAGCTTTGATTTCATTTTAACTGTAAAAAATCAATGTTTGTCTTTATTCCATGCTATTAGAAAAGAAACTTATAATGCTTGTCATCATTAGATCCATCCCCTTTCCTTGATTTAGGGGTAGGCTTCCTATGAATCAACTAGAGTCTAAGATTTGTGAAAGATTATTAAAGTACAAAAATAAAACCATTCTGTAATGTTGTGTCTGCTTAGTTTTGTTTGAGTTCTCCAACAAATTACTGAAACTCAAATGCTAAATTATTTATTTGTTTTTGATTTTTTATGTGTCTCTTGCAGATGAAAATGAATCAACTTGCATCTCAATTAGCTTGTCTTAACTTACTAGGTAATAAGGGTGCGAACTACGCTCTTGGCCACTATTGTTACTGACTTTGTGTTAGTAGGGTAGCTTGTGAAGAGCCACAAGAAATGCAACAAATCAAGCAAAGATGTCTCTCAAGATGCCTGAGAGGGAAAGAGGAGAACAATCCCCCTCCCCCCCCCAAAAAAAAAAAACCTTTAATAAAGCTAAGAGAGAAGAAAATGAAGAATGACAAGTTGGGTGGTGAGAAGAAAAACAATACTTAAAGAAGAAGACCCGTGCAATAAGATAAGGCTTTTGTAGCATAAGCCTTATGGTTGAGAAAAGTTTTTGTACATCAATGGTCTTTTATTAAATTTGAACAACTATCTAACATGTGGGTTTGGGGAATAGATTGCATTTATGCTATTTTGTTGTCGTAAAGATGAAAAAGGAAAGGTAAAGTGACAAATGTTGCTTTTATGATCAACATATAAAGTACTCTCCACAACTAGCTCTCGTATCTTCTGCACTTGATGTTGTCTCAATTCAATGATCATTATCACTTCTATTAATAAAATGGTTTTTTTTTTGTTGTAGGAGATGGGTTTGTACAAGTGTTGGAAAAACTGTAAAGCATTTGATGAAATTTTTAGTTGAGCCAATACAAATAGCCTTGGTAGGTAATTAAAATCAAAATTTCAAGAAACCATGTAAAGTAACTCATTGAATTCATGGTGGTTTTTCATCTTTTGGGGACAAATCTTCCCAGTTGTAATTCTTAACAACAATTCTTCAAT
>JAOXJP010190750.1:0-12260 GCA_025762735.1 Platanus orientalis | reverse complement strand
GGTCTTGTGGGTTTGTAAAGAGTGATTTTTTATTAAATTAGGTTTAAAAGCCTAAAGGTTTATTTCATTAACCCAATGAAAAATAGTTCAGTAACACAATTCATAGGATCGATGTGGGATCGATATCCTACAAGATCCCACAATCCGGAGTGGGATCCTATGCCATTAAGATTTTGGGAGAGTCGGATTGTTTAGATGATATGGGATCGTAAGATCCTACAATCCGGATCGGGATCCTAATAATCATGCAGTTAAGGTAGCATCAGTAGTTGCTCAGGCCACAATCACCTCATTCCTTCACTCTTTGGTTCGCAAGGTGTCCAAAGTCCTGCATAACCAAAAGGAGATTGCCTAGAGGGTCACGGAACAGGATCCAACACATCCCTTGGTCCTCAAGATAGACAGTGAGGATGAGGATCCCTCATTACCTGAGGATGCATTTGACCTACCCATGGGAGAGGGTGAGTATGAGTTGGAGGAGGCTGCAAGGTCTGCAGATGGAAATGGGGATGGCAATGGTGTGGTTGGTGAGGCTGAAGGTTCTTCAAGTTTGGAGGGTTTTGAAGATGAATATGTCTATGATAATGGGTCAAACAAGTTAGATGATGAGGAATGATCATCTAGTTTGGATTTCATACTTTTTTGTTCTATTTTTCTCCTTATAGACATAGCCCATGTCTATAAGGGCCTTTTGCTTGGATAATTTTTTTTTTGTTGACTTGACTGTTCTCAGTGTCTATTCATTGAATATTTTAACATACTTGTATTTTTGAAATCTATTAATGAAAATCCTTTACGGTCCCTAAATTTGTGTAGGCCATCTCAATTGTATAGTGTGAATTCCAGGAAAAAAGGGGGAGGGATTCCAAGGATGTTATGTATGTGGAGCTACATAGTCAGGGGGAGTTCCTTATGATTGAGGTTTGTGGGGTTTTCACAATTAGGGGCTAGTGGGGTTAGTGGGGTCTTCAAATTTAGGGGGAGAATAACATCAAACTAAACCTAAATTAAAAAAGACTCACTTGGCACTCTCCCAACACTCTCACATCACATTATGCTCATATATTTCAATCTCTTCTATTTAAAAGGGCATGAGAAAGATATGTGTGTACTTTTGTAGGTCTAGGTCAAGCAACTCAAGAGAATCAAGATAATATTTTTTTGTTGCATAGTAATTTTTATCCCTTTGCTTGTAATATTGTTTTGGGTAGAATCCTTGTACTAGAAGTTTTGTCATGAAATTAACAAAAGAGGAGATTGTTGAGTCATGGGTATGTATTTTGTCAATCCCATTGTTAAATAGTTTATGTATGTCTTGTAAGAGTCCCAAATGTGCCAAAAATCATCAACTCATCATGAAGATTCAAGTGGACCAAAGACAAGAAGATCAAGACATAGAGTTGGCTTCCAAGTGTCACATCCAAGCCAAGGTATATGCATGCATTCATATAAGTATTTAGGATACAAGAGTAAACCCCAAAGTGACCTAGGCATGTGAATGGCCAATGGCCCAATGCCCAAGTGAAGACCCCTCCAAAAATTCTCATATCACACATTACAGGGTTCCCTAGCTGGTCTCCAAGTGCCTGACCGAGGAAGAATCTTAGACTTGGCTCTAGAAAAGACCAATCAGTGATGCTCCTTTTGCCCTGATTGATCAAGCACAAGGGTCTGATCGGTCTCCAAGTGTCTGACCAGTTTCCAAGTGCCTGATTGATCAAGACACTCAGGCATAGACACCCGAGGGGGTTGCCCCTTGAGGCCTAACCAATCATGGCACAGGTCTTGGTCTGACCAATCTTCAAGTGCGTGACCGGTTAGGGGTGCGAATTAGGCATATCAAAACTCCATTTTTAGATGAAGGGCCACCATTATTTATCCATTTTGGGATATTCCAATCCCATGGTTGAGGGTGGATTTTGTTCACTATAAAAGAGAAATTTTCCATTTAGGACAAATACTTCAAGCATTTTAAAAAGTGTAAGAATACTTGCCAAATTGGAGCCTCCATTGAAGGAAAACTCTCTCCTCTATTAATTTAAACTTTAAAGTCATTCTACCTTGTGAGAAACAACACACTCTTTACTTTACTCTCTCTCTCTTTACCATTAGCTAGTATTATTGAAGAGAGTCACTTATGGGTTGTACCAAGAGGAAACCCTAGCTTGGTTAAGCACTAGGAGCTCAATAACCAAGGCTTGAAGCATTGTGGGTGAACTCAGGCACACTAGCTCAACAAGAAGCACTCCCACTTGGTATAGTAGCAAGATCAGCCATATTGTGGTAATATTTGCTTACTCTTTGCATTCATTTACATATTATCTTTACTTTGCTTTCGCCGAAGACACCGAAAATTGAACATACTCGCTGGAGACATCGAGTGTATTATGTAGCTTGCCAATGTTAAGTAGATTAGGTTTTATATGTCTTTAACCTAGATTGTGTTATGCAATCTAAATAAAATATACCTAAGCTTAGTAGTTAGCTTTAGAAGAGTAGATGTAAGCCATTATGCCGAACCATTATAAATCTCGTGTTGTGGATTTATTGTGTGTTTGCTTATCTCTCTACTATTAAGCTTGTAACTACTTGTGCACACCACATGTTTGACAATACTCTTGAGTAAACACTTTGTAGCATACACTCACTTGGATTAATTCTAAGAAGACTGAAATCGAATTAAAATCAATCCTAACATCTCTAATGGGGTTCAAGAAATTTATAAATCCTATTCACCCCCTCTTTAGGATAAACCTATGTTGTATTTCATATATATTGTTATTTTTAATGTAACGGATATTTAACTAGGGCTATCAATTGGGCCAAACTAGCCCAAAGCCCGATTTGACTGGCCCAAAGAATGGACAAGCTGGGCTTGGGCCTAAGCATTAGGCCTAAAGTGATTATCGGACTGGGTTCGGGTCCAAGACATTTTAGCCCAAAGCCCGAAGCCTGGCCCAAAGTCTATATCTACTAAGGGGAACAAAGCCCGACCCTAAACTAGGTCTGATCTTAATACATGAGTGAGCCCAATTTATTAATTTGAGTGACCCTAGCCCAAAACCCATCTTGAAGTATATAAATTTTAAATGATTTATTTCATAAATTTAATTTTTAAAACCCATGGGCTCTAACTCAATTTGATATGTTTCATAAATTTGATTTTTCAAGCCCATGGGCCCTAACTCAATCTAAAATTTTCCATTGGGTTGTTAACTTTGGGCCAACTTGAACTCAGCCTGATTTATTAAATCGGGCTGGGCTCGAGCAGAATGTCGTCTGGGCACGGGTTAACCTTAGCCTAGTCCAGCTCGACCTGATTGACAGCCCTATATTTAACAAAACGAATCAATATATATCGTATCCTATCCGATATAAATGGATATTTTTATAAATGGGCCGAATAAGCTTATTTTGGATAGGATATAGACCAGAACACAAACATTTTTTGGATAACTTGCAGCCCTAATCTACCTCATTAGTGGAGTATGGGGTGTTAATGAGGCAATGGGCCCTTCCAGAAGAAGGAAAAGACTTGTTGGGAACGATTACGCATGGGATGACATGATGCTAGAAAAAATATATTTTGGTATACGCATATGTACTTACCTATTGTCTATCTACCTATCATGCATTCCTTTAACCCTGTATTTACTAAAACACCCTTTGTCAAACATTTTTTCAAGCATTGAATGGAACTAGTGTCTCCTCTTATTCAGACTAGAAATGATGGAAGTCATTTGGAGCAATTCAATTCTTTCTAAAAATGGAGAAACCAACATAATGAGTATATTTCTCTTTTTTTACCTTTTATTGTAGTCACATGCTTACTTTCATGTTCTCACACTCTTCACTACACCTGCACATAACCAAGAAAATTAGAAGAAAATTCTTGAGCCCTCTTGTAGAGTGACCCAAGCAGCCTTGCAGCCTTGGGAGATGGGAATGGATTTGTCTGTCCCCATGTTCCCACACATACAAAAGGTGAGGTGTATAGGGTGAAGACGGTAAAATTAGTTTTTGAATGAAAAAATAGGTACCCATAAAATGGGGTTTATAGGATTAAAGGTAAAACCATAAAAAAAATGTTCAAATGAACATTTGCTCCATATTTAAAAGAGGCACCAATTTTGGGAAAAAAAACCATCACGTGTCAGCATGTGGTGTGGGGTCAAGGGGAACAAACAAATTTAGGTGTAACAGATCCATTCCCTTTGAAGATTAATTAGCAAATTCCCAAGCTACACTTTTTTAGATAAGTAAATAATTTCATTAATCAAAAGATATTACAATCTTACATATGTACATTGGGCAACATCATTACTGATTACATCCTTAAGATTAACAAGAAAATTAAGCAGATACAAGATGATTTATATTCTCAGTCGCCAACGAAGCTAGAATGTCAGTTGGTCTATTAACTTCTCTCCCAACATGGTAATTTTCATAATTTTATAACATGGGTAGCAAAAAATGAATCTTCATTGTGATATTCAAGACCATGGGTACAAATTTTTATTGTTGAGAACATCCACCGCCAACTTTGAATCCATTTGGATCTTTAGTTTTTTGTAACCCCTGTCTATAACTAGGACATGTCTCTTATCCACATTCTTGACGTAAGCAACCAATGGAGTACTTGAATCATCTCGTAACAATCCCCCATAACCTGTCTGATTTTGATCAAGAGCCCCATCACAAGCTAAATACCAAAACCCCATGAGAGATCTTGATCATACAAACATTTTTTTTTATGATAGGTCACCACATTAAGCTGCAAATCTCAAATACTAACTACATGTCTAGCTAATGGAGATTCCACAAATTCAACTTTCATACCTTGAATCTTTTCCTTGACATCAAATATAATGTTATTCACAAAACTTTCCTTGGATTGGTTTGCATCCATAAGTCACCTTTGATTTCATTCTCACCATAGGTGATACAAGCAGGCGTTAAAAGTAAACTTCCTAACAATGGCAATAATAGATGTCCCCTTGAAGCATCTCCTGATCTAGTTGCATTTGGATAGATAGGATCTGACCCTCTTTTTTTCCCGGATATCATATGCAATAGAGAACTCTAAATGGACTTTGTGAAAGCACATTGAAAAAATAGATGCTCAAGAATTTCTCAGCAATTTCAACAAAAACAACATTGGGAAATACAAAGAATCTTCAACTTACATTATCTACTCTGAGTAGGCTACCTATTGTCATAACTCTCCATGAGATAAAGCTATGCTTGGGAATATGTTGAGCACACCACACTACCTCATGCCAATCCACCTTTGGGGCTCCATATCACATTCTAAGCTGAATTTGATGTGAATCTTCTATTTGTCGATGCTATCCATATCACCCTATCCTCTTCATCAAGTGGCATCTTTTTCAGTGAGTTTAGTGAAACCAATGCATGCATTAGAAGGGGAGATAAGATTGGCCCTATATGTCATTCCCCATTATGGACGAGACATGAAACCTAGCTTAAACAGTTTAGCCCAGCATTATACCTAATTTTTTCCCACATATTTTTATAAAAACTCCTTCCTCATGCCAATGATCCACCCATATTCTTATCTTATTCTCATTCCCTATTATGCTGAAAATGTATTCCACATGCTCTCTAATTTTTCAATATCTTTTTTCCAAACCCATGAGCAATCTATTGACATCCTAACCATCCATATTGAATCATTCTTTAAGTATCTAGTATGCACCCATTTCACCTACAAGCTTTCTTTTTGATAAACTATCCACCAGATTTGCTTCAGAATGCATATGGTATTTGTTTCTTTAACATGCCTGATATTTAACCCTCCCACTTCATAAGGCTTACATATGGATTCCTACACACAACATGAAGTTTCCTTGACAAGTCTGGCTAACCCACAAGAACTTAGCAAAGAGTGATTCAATCTCTTGTATAGTTCTACTTGGTAACATAAACACACCTGACTAATAAATGTAGCAACCCTGCAACATTGATTTAATTAGGACCAATCTCTCAACATATGATAACGGCCTCATCTTCCATCTTGCCAATCTATTCTTTGATTATGTTAAGAATTGGAGAACAATCTTGATATGACAACTTTCCTACAATTAATGGCACTCCGAGCTACCTCATTGGAAATTCACCTTTTACAAACCCTGTAATAAACATTGACCTCTCCTCTAGCTGTGTAGTAATCCCTGCAAATATTTGTGTTGACTTTTTCCTATTCACCTATAAACAAAAAACTGCAGCAAAAATCTCCAAGACACCATTAATTGTTGTCAAAGATGGGGCATCCATCTTAGAGAAAAACATCAAGTAATCTACAAAAAATTAAATGAGAAAGACATAAATTCTTGCATTTTGGAATAAGATAGATGTTAGCAAAACTGACTTCCTTCTCTAAGAGAGAAGAGAATATCTCCATGGCTAAGCAGAAAAGGTAGGATAAGGCTCAAGTACTATGAAAAAAACCCCATAGGACTACCATTGATCAGGATAGAGAATTTCAGACTAAAAATGCACTCTATAATCCAGTTTGTGAACTGGGCCAAGAAATTCATCTTTACTAGTACCTCTTTCATGAATTCCCATGAAATAGATTCATATGCTTTTTTTTTCCTAGTCTATATTCATCATAGCTGCAAGCAAGTGGTTCTTCCTTTCAAATCCCCTCACTACTTCATGAAAAACCAAAATATTTTATATAATGGACCCGCCTTTTATAAAGGTCGTCCAGTTGCACTTTACAAAGGAGTTCATTATCTTCAACTTGTTAGCCAATTTTTTTCTAACAAACTTGTATAACAAGTTACAAAGAGACCTATAATCATTAAAATACTCTGCTTCAACCTTCTTGAAGACAAGAGATATAAAGGTAGCATTTAGTTCCCTCAAAAACTTTCCTGTAGTAAAGTAATATTTTATTGCTTTGATTACATCTTCCCCTACTACTTCCCAAGAAGCATTGAAAAATGATAGAGTACACCCATCCAGCCCTAGTGCTTTCCCTAACTTACCATTACATATGACTTCTTTAATCTCCTCACTAATTTTTGCAACTAAGATTTGTCTATGGTATTCTGAGAGTCATATTTTAGGCTGTCATTGTAGCGCATGATCCTATCCACCTGATTTAGGAGCTAAAATATTTTGAAAAAAAAAATCCACTTCATTCCTTATTTTCTCATCATATTCTAGTACTCTACCATCACTAGAAGTAATATGAATAATGTTGTTTTTGTTCCTTCTAGCCATTAATGACCTGTGAAAATAGGAATTGTTATTATCACCCAACTCAAGCCACTTAACTCTAGATTTATGCTTCGACATACTTTCTTCCAGCCTTGATGCTTGAACACACTCTGTTGTTATTTCCTTCTCTCGGGAAGCAAGGTCATTATTATTATAATTAATTATTCTCTTTGCCTCTTAAACTCAAAAAAGTTCATTTCTTAGCCTTTTTGTTTGTTGATCTATCCTCTCGAATGATGTAATATTCCATTGCTTAAGGTAGCCTTTTATAGACTTTAGTTTCTTCACAACTTGATAAATGGGGTTCCTTTAATTGTAATATTCCAACCCTCTTACATCAACAAACTCCTCATGTTTGGTCCACATGTTAAATAATTTAAAAGGCTTCGATCTCCCTGTCATAGTTTCACCTACTATCACAAGACTCAGAGTCTGGTAAAAAATACCTGAAAGGAGGAAGTTCACGTTAGAGCACAAGTAATATTCAAACTAGCTTTAATTAACCAACCCCTTATCTATTTTTCTCTCAACCTTTTCTTTCCCAAGTTGCTTATTCCACCAGAAGTAAGTATCCCCACCATTCAAGATCTTGTAATTCAAGCTCCATAAGACAGATGTTAGATTCCTCCATAGTTGTAGGTCTTAGACTATCCCATCCTAAATTATCATGACTAAATCAGATACAATTGAAATCTCCACTCACCATCCATGGCATCTGAATATTATCCTTTACCTGATTTATTTCAGCCCATAAACTTGTCCTTTCCTCATGAGAGTTGTAGGCATACACTCATGAGAACTTTATAATACCCATACTTTTTTTGAAATCAACTTGGCAAGTAATCATTTGTACTGATTTTTTAAGTATGTTGATAGACATCTTTTCTTCCTTATACAAAAATTATATCCATCATTTTTCATGATGCTCACAATAGACAATTCGATTCCATCCTTGAAAAGAATCCCTTAATATGCCTTCTTTCTTTCCTTCATTTACCCTAGTCTCGACCAAGATACAAATAAGAGGATCTTGTGTATGTAGCAAATGTTTAAACTCCTTTTTCTTTTCCAGTGCATTTAAGCCTTGAATATTCCAAGTAAGGATTTTAAACATTTAGAGACACACTACCTCTGCCCATTCCTCCAAACGTCTTAGATTTTGAAGCTACTTTCTCATTAGTTACTATCTCCTTAGTTTTTGAGAAGTAGGAATTTTGTAAGGTTGAAACTTACTTGTAACTGGTTGTGGCAGTTGCGATTTCCTAGCACTCCTCAATCTTAAGGGACTATTTTTCTCACCTATGTCTCTTCTGGTTTCATGCTCTTATTTTTATGAGTCTTTCTCATGATCCACTTCATCCATATCACTAGCAAGGCTAGGTACCTTGGCATGTTCCTCATCTCCATTGATGGCTTCATCAGGAATAACATTTTTACCCACCCTTTTATCAACATATATATGAACTTAGCTCTCCATTACCTTCATCTCCATCATGTCTTGTAATGCTTCAAACCAGTTTTTTTCTACCATATTCTCCTCTAAAGTCTTCTTTGCATTTAAAGCTTGCTTCTTTCCTTGTTTAGATGATTCACCCGTATCATTTGTTCCTGCTGTCTCAATGCTCTTCTTAATCCTCCAAACTTGATTTAGTCTTTTAATTTTTAGGCATTGATAATTTCCACGCCAAAAGCATTTACAATCCTCACAATGAATTGGTTTTCAATCATAAGTTACCGGATGAACAAAAGACTTCCCATCTTCTGTAGCCACAATGGCATGGTTCTTACGACACTCCTTTGCATCAACCTCTATACACATTTGAGTATACAATAGTCTCTCTTTTCTTGTAGTGTACTTGTCAGTGAATAAGGGCTTTCCTATCACACTACCAATTATACTTATAGCACCCGTAGACCAAAATTGAAATGGTAGGTTAGGAAATGATACCCATACAGGAATTTTGTGAATATTCAACTTCTTGAGCTCCAACTCCACCGTCCATGGCCTCAACAAAAGTGGTTTCCAAGCAATGATCCATGACCCTCCCTCCATCACCATTTACTAATCCTCCCCACGTTTGAATTTGAATACAAAGGCACCTTTATATACTAGCATAATGTCTATAGTCCATTTAAGCCTCCATAACTTATGAACTATCTTTCACGTACATATGGCTTGGCCTCCTTACCAAGAAGTTCCAACAAGCGTGTGTTGCTAATTCTCCATTTATTTCTCTATTCTCACCTTCGAACATTGTGCCACTTGTTGATTACAACAACATAGTGTAGTTGCATGCCCTCTTCTATCTCAATGCCTCCAAACAAACTCTCCAACTATTGCACAAACCTCCCAAGATCCTTTACCAGTTCCAAAAATTGTCCATTCACATGGTTTGTTCCAATCTTCTATCCCTCCTTGTCTCTACAATCTTCCCCAATTCTATCACTGATGGCACCAAAAATAGCACCAACATATGTCTCCATTGCTCTATTAACCCCCATGATTTATGAACATGTGCTATTGTTTTCCTTGTCAACACTAGCACTAGAACCCGGCATGTAACTCCTATACAATCCATCAACCATTGTGACCATCTCCTCAATACCCATCATGATACCCAATAAGGAATCCACTGCCTTAAGTGGGAGATAAGTTCAGTTTAGGACATATGTGATCTGATTGGATAAGAAAATTTGGTACCAGTGGATTTTGATAAAAAGTTTGTCAAACAATTTCAAAATTAATTTATTATGTAAATAAATTTATTTTAAAAAAATGTTTTATTAAAATAATTTTTTAAATGTCCAATTGTTTCATTAAATTTCCAAAGATCATACACTAATGAACAATGGGGTTAGACGGTGATTAATATTTTATCCTAAAGGTCATTAAGGAATATTGTATATTAATGATCAATGGGGTTAGACCGTGATCAATGGGGTTATACTAATGATCAATGGGGCTAGACGGTGATTAATATTTTATCCTAAAGGTCATTAAGGAATATTGTACAGTAGATTGACATATTTATGAAATATCTAAAGGAAGGGCCTCATTGTTAACTTCTTTCTTACCTTTGGGAGGTCAATTTCACATGTCACAGGGATTATTGCAATTAGTGGTGTGCTAATTTATAATAATAAAAGATAAAATATCATTAACCAGTATGACTTAATTAAGGATACTGCATCCCACAATCTAAGGGTAAGAATCCCATAATGATTCCACACCCCTAGGTCATCTCTAGCTTCTCTAAAACTTTATACATATATCTATCCACATTCAGAGGGTGTTCTATAACTTTTTTGAAGACGTGAGAAGCTCAAAGAGCTCTAGTCAGGTGTGGAGACTTGGGAGACCAGATTAGATTCACATCTTGTCTCCAATTACTCAATGACGTATTTTCCTATGATCTTTACTCATTTAAATCCTTGATTTACATATGGTGATTACGGGAGTGTTGAATTTAATATTCTGAATTTTTCTAAAAAATAAATAATTATTTATTTATTTTTAGGGTAATCAAATAACAATTGGTATTAGAGCCTCCCATAAGTAATCCAGGATTTAATTCATATAATTTTATTTTTGATTCTTTTTAAATATATGATGAATTCCATTGTTACAAAAAATCCAAGTTCTAGAAATAATTTTTTTTATGGTGGTTTATCACGAAATTTTAAGAGAAATTTTGTTTGTAGTGAATCTAATCTAGTTTTCACTAAAATGGTAGTTCTGAACTCAAATTAAATAAGATTGATGTGAGGTTTATTTGTTTGAACCCTAAGAACATTTAAAATTTTATGGACTCATAAAATATCAGTGTAGGGGAATTTTCTGTCGTAATATGCTCATTTTCTACTCTCTCTCTCTCTCTCTCTCTCTCTTCTCTTAGCCCACACTATTTAAGTTGTGTCTCCATTCTAGAATATCAAATGTTGATGCAATAAAGATGGCACACACCATTTGGTGTGAATCCAATCTCTCCTTAATATGGCATTATAATTACACTTAGAATCCACCACAAAAAATGCTGATATCAAGCTCTTCCTTTTGACCATTAATTGTAACACAAAATTTCATTGCATGACTGAAATTATGATGTGCAAATTACACAATTTTTTATGGATGGTTTGTTGTTTGATTTGGGGGACATTCACTCCAAACCTTCCTTAGAAGGCTTGTTAATTATAGCTTCTTGTTAATGAGGCAACTAACCTTAATTAAAACCCTTATTGCACAGATTGTAATAAGAAAATCATGCATAAATATAGAAAAAATAAGAGTTAAGAATGAAACTTTCCCTTAAAATATATTGGTGGAGTTTATAACTATTGTTATACTTCAACTCTTGTGTTGAATTGGATTGCAAACACATTAAAACTCACCTATCTGTAGACATATTCCCTGGTTCTTGAGCCTTTGATATCTTCCTTTGAATGGTGCAGAGGTATAGAAACTTGTTGCCATCAGTGGAGTGGAGAAGCTTTAATGTGGAGAGTGATTGAAGCTTAGAAGAAGATGGATGATTGCTGAGACGTGTGGAGTGCTTAGGAGGTTTGAGAGCTTACAAGCTATAGAGAAGAGAAGAGAAGAGTATGGATGAAAAGCCTACCAAACGTGTAAAGTTTGGAGCATTTATAGAGAGGTTGGTGATTGAACTTAGACTCCCTGTTGGACTTCAAGTCACCGGCTGTTTTCTTGCCAAGAGTTGAGGTAACTTGTTGCTTTTAGCCGCACTCTTCTAGAAGACTTGTGGATATGGCTATGTGTATAGCATTCCCTGCAACGTGATGCAAGATCAATAACTGAGGATGACTCCATAACTGTGTAAAATGTTGATTGTTTCTATGATCTGACCATATTTTTCTACTATTTTATAGGATTTTGATGAGACGTAGGATACTAATTGCAAATTATGTCATATTTGGTGTAGGATTGCTCAATTTGATGACCTATACGAATTGGAGCAGTTATGCACACTATAGGCTGTTTCATTAGACTTTTG
>JAOXJP010190739.1:0-12260 GCA_025762735.1 Platanus orientalis | reverse complement strand
GCATCAGACAGCATAAAGGTGGGAAAAAAGTACAGTTTCCCTCCTTTTCCCATGCTTTAACTTGTAACAGACAGGGCCTAAAGCAAACACAAGAACATAATTTTCTCTAGAAAAAAGTTCAAGAAAAAAAATCCTTAGTACCATGATTTAATAATTTCCACTCTAAACATTAATAATGGAATTATACAGCTTAGGTTAACACCCAGTTATGCTAATTCCCCTAATATAACAACTGTATTTAGCTGCCATCCCATATAATGGCCTTTGACTTGTTATTTGAGACCTTTATAACTATTAAATATTGTTTGACATATACAGCATCATATTTAAAAAAATATATGAAACAATGTATTCTAAGAGAAGCATGCACTGCTGACTGCCGCTGCAATTTTACAAGTCACTTTTCTCCACCATTAAAAATCTTTTTTCTTTTGATAAATAGGAGATTGAAAATGAATCCCTTTCTATATTAATATGACTACCTATTATTGAAGGAATTAATGACTGAATTTTAACAACAAATAAGTGTACCAGATGTCTAGGAGCGTCCTCGACGACTTTTGCAGGTTGATCTGCTCCTATGCTTGCCAAACAGGCTCCTTTGCAGCTCATATATTTCTGCATACTATTTGGAGAAATATTACAGGACAAATGCATACATACTACAAATAAAGATCACACATCCAGGGTCCTTTTATCCCCAGAATTCATTCTCAATTAATTGACCTTCACTAAAGTAGTGTGCCCAAAACTTGGAATAATAGATCCACATTGAGCAGCTCAATTATATGGAAGCTAATGAAAAGTTCCACTTTTTCCTCCTTTTCCGCTAAGCCAGTCAAACACAAACGGACATATCCAATTTTTAGCATAAACCCAGCAACATAGAACTTTTTGAATCATTTGGGTATTATATAGTTTAAAGTTTAAACTAAACAAATAGAGCAGAAGTCTCCAAAAAAAATCGATGACAGAAGCAAAGAGCTCAAGGAAGATGTTTCAGCCTCACTAATTCAAGAAAAAAAATTGGAAAAAAACTAATAAGTAGAGTTTGTCAGAATTATCTAGCTTACAGTTCACATTTATTCAACACCGAAAGCTTGCTTGCAACACATGATTGCCCCTTTGAACTGCAAACTGAATCGCAAGACTCCCCTTGCCTATCTTCCCATACCATGCAAAATTTAAAAATATATATAAATGCAACAGCCAGAAGTTTCAGATGTTGAAACCATGAAAAGAAGTAATCACCACAAAATCTTACCTTCCTATGAAAACATTGATGCCAGTTAATTTTGCTTCCAAATGGGAATCCATAGCTCCTGTTGTAGTATGAAAAATATAAAAAGTTAAGAGTCAATGACGGGATGTTATACTCAATCAAGAAGCATAAAACTTGGGTTTGGATTAGAAAAGTAGTTCAAAATCCAATAGAATTATTCAACATTCAAATCTTCATGCATCGGTTTAGATTTTACTATCATTCACGTATTATCATCTATATTTTTCAATTATTTATATGCATATATTGTAAATATTACCACTAATATATAACATATGAGAAAACTAAAATAATTATGAAAACAATTAACTCATTTGACTAGCAATCAAAAAAAAAATTTACCTGGAACTTCAGAAATAATATAAATAAATAAATACACTGCAAGTGGGAGAACATTAAAGCTACAGAAAAGAAACACAAATATAATTTGCCACTAACACCTAACCAAAACCTAACCTGTTTCTGTCCTAAAATATTCTGGTTGAATACTTTTTTTTTAAATTGTTCACATGTATTCTAAATTATATCCTGCATGGTCTAAACCAACACAAATATCGGCTCCAAAATTAAATAGTGTTTCAACAACTAATTGTGGCAACTGCAGAAGAATATCTTGGTGTGCATACTAATTCCTTTTTCAACATTTAGCAGAGGGAAAAAGTGTAAAAGCATTAAAACATAAGTCTTTGAGAGAACAACATGAAGACTCACCAGAAGAATTTGATGGCAGAGAAAAGCAATGATGAAAATCACTAACATAAGCATTCTCATGAACCTGAAATATTCAAACCAATTTCAGATAATAATATAATAATTCAAAAGATGGAGTAAAAATTTCAAACAGTGGACATTCTATTGGTCTTTAATTGTCTAGTCAATTGCTATTTTTGGATCAGCTGGATTAGCTATAAACCAAAATTTCCATATCCAGATGATCTTGACCATTGGACAAATTGTGATATTTTGGATGTGAACTTATCATGTGGTAAGGAACATCAATCAGTACATTTTGAGGGTTATGGTTTCCAGAGATGGACCATCAATCAGACAGTCTACACTCTAGATTAGTGGGAGCTGGGAGCAGCATACTCACAAAATTCCTGACAGATTGCAGCAAGCGCCATGTTGGAGCTCAAGTTCAATCTCAACAATGTCATAGCCATGAGGATGATATTATTGTTAATAGCAAACTAACCAACTCTCCCAAAACCTTAAGGTGTTAGAGATATAGGAATTAATACTTCAACACCCCCTCTCGAGAGGAACACTGTCCTATCCTGGGAACACTTGGGGAACCAAGTGCGAGTCCACTACTTGTGCACACACATGCAATATTACTTCCAGGAGAATACTTTTACTTCCCTGGGGATTCGAACTTGCGACTAGGCTTGGATCTGATACCATGTTAATCAACTCTCCCAAAACCTTAAGGTGTTAGGGGATACAAGTAATGTGCTTCAACAATCACATAGTACCACATAAATGTAATTCAACTGGAAATAGGAATAATAATGCCACAAAAGATTTACAGCATAATTATTCACATATCCAACAGCTCACACTTAGGTGGTACTATATTAAAGTGCCACTAGAGCTATAACCCTGTTCCCAAGTACATAAAAAGGATCCTAATATTCTCTTGATTAACACCAAGACTTACGCGAAGTTCCAATTGTAGAAGTATGTGTATTGTTGAGGTTATATTTGGAAATCCATGTATCCATACATATACCATAGATTGTTGCTATACAGTATACAAACATTGAATTATATAAATATTTAGTGGAGAGAGAGATTAGGATCTCTCTCACATGATTTTCATCTCTATCTTTTCTTTGTTTATTTCTTCTTCTACTACTTCCCTTTTCTTCCTAATACCATAAAATAAAGTAGATATCAGAGCAAAACATCGATCAAAAAATGTAGAGCAGATACAGACAAAAAAGAAGAAGAATAGCAAAAAACACTACTGACGCCAGCGTCCGTACGGCTGACGTCAACAGTCCATAGAGCTGTCAGAGGCGGCTGAAGACATGGTTTTGGTTGGAATGATTTATGAGTATTTTTTTCAGATTTTTTTTTAGCCTGGAAGCATGTTTTCCGAATGGGTTTTTGGCGAAATTTAAAAATCCCCAAATTTGTTTAAACCAATCGATCTAATTGATTTGGGGTTTTTTGAGATGATTAATCACAAGTGGATGGATCTTTTTTTTTGGTCAAGAATCAAGCAAAACCTGTTTCACAAGATTTGGTTGAGGATTGAGCCTGTGATGTTCATTCTTCTCCCCTACGGTCGTGATCTTGGTGCTTCTATTCAAGTTTTTTTTTTTTTTGTATTTTTCATTAAACACTCATTCTCAATATATATATATATATATATTGTGATGAAAATCTTTGAAGAACATTTTTATATGCCTACAACCTCCTTTGTGGCATGGATCTGTGGATTGAATAGGGTTTAAGGTCGGTAAGGTATGCTGCAGGCTGTGGAAATGTGTTCCCTTCGTGGTGTGTGTTGATTGCAGGTTGAGTTGTTTTGCTTGTGATTTAATGTGTTTTTTAAGATAGTGGAGCCTTGCGATTGGTGATACTTGTTGTTGTTGCTATGTGGTTATTCTATGTGTGGTTGTGCTCCATTGTTACATGTTACTTTTCCCCATCATGTCTGACCTCAGTGAGACATCTAATACTTTTGCTACTGTTGATGCTAGTATAGGCAGCCTCCCTTTTGATGTTCCCAATGCTCAAATTACCATAGTTAAGTTCGACAGGACTAATTATCTGTCATAATCTTAGTTTTCCCTTCATTACATCAATGGGAAAGATAAGGAGGAGTATATTCTTGATAATATTCCTATTCGCAATCTCAAAGATCCTAAGTATTGCAAATGGAAGACCGACAATGCAACTGTGATGTCTTGGCTCATTCACTCTATAAAGCCTGAGTTTAGCCGCCAGTATTTACTTCTCAAGACAGCTAGGCAAATATGGGATGCTATGTCCCAAACATATTCAGAAGTCGGGAATTCAGCCAAAGTGTATGAAATTACGCAAGCCATCTCTCAATTGAAACAAGGCAATTTGTCTTTGAATGCCTATTATTCTAACCTGCGACAGATGTGGGACGAGATGGATCATTATCTCGCCTTCCGTCTTAGATGTCCAGATAACATTGTTGCTTACGTTAAACATGTTGAGGAGTTTCGTATTTATGAGCTCTTAGCTGGTTTACATCCTAATTTTGAACAGGTTCGAGTCAACATCTTTGCCAAAGTTCTGCTTCTTTCTCTTAACGAGGTTTGTGCGCACCTACATCGTGAGGAGAATCAGCATAACACTATGACCTAGTCGGCTCCGGGTGAGAGATCCGCCTTAGTTCTCAAAGAGGTGGTCGTGGAGGTAGTGGTATGCAAGGTCGTGGAGGTGGTAAATTTGGAGGTTTTTCTGATGAGAGAGACAAGCTAAAGTGTGAATAATGTGGTCGTTTCCGCCATTCTAAGGAAACCTATTGGGATCTTCATAGTCGTCCTGTAGATGTTCTATTTCGTTCTTTCTCTTCCCGTGGTCATAGTGCAATCGTTCTAGTGGAAGTTGGCTTAGTGCACATTTAGTCACTTCCACTCCTACCTCTAAATCAGGTCTTGCTTCTATCAACACTAGCACTCCTGTCCTTAACGATACCTTGTCTTGTGAGGAGATTGATGCATTTCGTCGCTTTGTGGCTAAACTAGAACCTCCTACAACAGTCTCTACCTCCACATTCACCCACTCAGATACATTTGTATCTGTGTTCAGTGTGTCACTCTCTGATCCTTCCAGTTCCTGCATCATAGATTTTAGAGCCTCCCACCACATGACGAGTATGTCATCTTTATTTTCCTCGTATAATGTGTGTTCTGAGAGGGATTGTATTACTGATAGATCTTATTCCTTCATTGCTAGAAAATGTGTTGTTATTGCAAGTTTCTCTATGCATTTATCTTCTGTATATCATGTTCCTAATTTTTTTCTTAACCTCCGGTCTATTAGTTCCCTCACTAGATCCCTTAATTGTAGTGTTATATTTTTTTCCTTTTCATTGTGTTTTTTAGGATTTGGAGATGAGGACATTGATTGGCAGGAGATTTCAAAAAGATGGGTTGTATCTATTGAACACCACCTCATCAGTAGCTTCTTCTATTCAACAAGTTCCTACCTTACAGCAGAGCACCTCTAATAAAATAAGTTCTATAGATTTTATGCACTGGCACAACAAATTAGACCACCCTTCTTTTTCTTTATTACTTAAAATTTTTCCTACATTGTCTCTTTCTTCTGAGTTTCATTATGAACCTTGTAAACTTGCAAAACATTGTAGATCTACTTATCCTATTAGTAATAAAATAAAAAAAAGCCCCAGTTACTTTTCATCTTGTGCACTCTAATGTGTGGGGGTTTGCCCAATTGTCTCTTTATTTGGTTTCCATTACTTTGTTATGTTTGTTGATGATTTTTCTAGAACAATGTGGGTGTATCTTTTGAAAGCAAAAAAGTGATATGTTTTCTACAATTAAATGATTTATTTACATGGTATCTGCTCAGTTTGACAAGAAAGTATGTATAGTCTTCTCCTCAGGGGGAGAGTGTTGGTAGAGAGGAGACATATTCTATTGCTCCGTTACTTATTCCTAGTCATTTTTTCTTCTTTGATAGGAGGGGTCCTAAATCTGTGTACAAATCTATGGATGTTGGTGTTGAGGAGGAGGAATTACAAGTGTACTCAAGAAGAAACAAAGACAAAGACAAAGGTTAGCCTACATTTCTACCTTCCTGACAAGCACCTTCCTCTGATCCAAGTATTGATTTTTCATCTGTCCCTCCTGTTACTTGTTTTGTTGTTTCACTAGATAATACTGATGTTCCCATTGATATTCGTAAGGGTGTAAGATCTTATACTCTAACACACTATGTCTAAGTTTGTTTCATATTGTCACTTATCTCCATCTTTTCGTGACTTTTCTTGTGCTCTATCCTCTGTGTTTATACCTTGCAGTATATCAAAGGCTTTCTCTCAACCACAATGAAGAGCTGCAATAGAGGAGGAAATGAGAGCTCTTAAGAAGAATCATACATGAGAAATGGTTGATCATCCTCACAACAAGGAACCTGTTGGGTGCCAGTGGGTTTATATTATAAAGTATCGAGTAAATGGCATTATTGACAAATATAAGGCAAGGTTTGTGGCTAAAGAATATACGCAGACGTATGGAATAGACTACCAAGAGACATTTGCATCGGTTGCTAAGATGAACTCAGTCAGGTTGTTAATCTCATTGGCTACATCTCAGAAATGGCATTTGTATCAATTTGATGTGAAGAATGCATTCCTGCATGGTGATCTAGAAGAGGAAGTCTTTATGAAACCTCCACCTAGTTTTCAAAATGTAGGAGCAAAAGGGAAACTTTGTAAACTCATAAAGGCGTTATATAGTTTAAAGCAATCTTCAAGAGTTTGGTTTGAGAAGTTTAGACCATCCATGGTGAACAATGGACACTCAATGCCAAAGTGATCATATTTTATTTGTGAAGCATGGCAAGAACAAAGTCACAGCCTTGACAATTTATATTGATGACATTGTGGTTACTGGTAATGATGCAGAAGCAATCAAGATACTAAAATCACAGTTGGCCAAAGACTTCAAGATTAAGGATCTGGGTTCACTGAAGTATTTCTTGGGTATTAAAGTAGCAACGTTTCCGAGGGATATATTTATATCCCAAAGGAAATATGTTCTTGACCTCTTAACAAAGACAAACATGTTTGGATGTAAACCAGCTGCTACCTATAGATCCAAATCACAAACCTACAGGTGCTCAAGATGTAAGACTCATTGATGTAGGTAGATACCAACGGTTGGTGGGAAGACTGATATATTTATCCTTGACTTGCCCTGATATTGCCTATGCGGTAAGTATAGTTAGCCAATTTATGCATGCTCTTACTATAACGCATATAGAGGCAGCATATCAGATCCTTAGGTATTTGAAAGGGTGCCCAAGGAAGGGAGTCTTTTATGCTTCTCATGGATATCTTAGAGTAGAGACGTATACAAATGTAAATTGGGCTGAATCAATAAATGATAGACGTTCTATTTCTGACTACTGTACATTTGTGAGGGGAAATTTAGTCACTTTGAGGAGTAAGAAACAAACAGTGGTTGCTCGCTCCAGTACAGAAGTGGAATTTTTCTCTATGGCACATGGTGTGTGTGAACTTTTATGGCTAAAAATGCTTCTAGCAAAGTTGGGATTTCCCGTGGTAGCTCCCATGTCTTTATATTGTGATAATAAGGCAGTAATAAGTATTTTTCATAATCCAGTCCAGCATGATAGCACAAAGCATATTGAAGTGGATCGTCATTTTATCAAGGATCAACTCCAGCGTAGTTACATTTCACGCCCTTTGTCAAGACTAAAGAATAAATTGTAGACATTTTGACAAAAGGTCTAAGTGGTCCTAGCTTCAACAAAGTTGATAAACTGGGAATGATAGACATCTATTCTCCAGCTTAAGGGGGAGTGTAGAAGTACATGTATTGTTGAGGGTATATTCGAAAATCCATGTATCCATGCATATATTGTATATTGTAGTTATACGATATATAAACATTGAATAATATAAATATTTTAGTGGAGAGAGAGACCCTAATCTCTCTCATAAAATCATCTCTATCTTTTCTCTATTCTTCTTCTTCTTCTACTTCCCTTTTCTTCCTAATACCATAAAATCAAGCCCAAGAGCTTTCCAGAATTTTTTATATCACCATTAGCATGCATTGCAAGTGAAGCATGGACAAACAGCACTAGCCATGTTACTGTACACATATTGAAGAATTGTAAGGACTGCCATTTAAAAGAAACAATGATAAAATTCCATGGAATAGTTACATACCACGCTCTCAGAATTATGACGACACCTCCCAGCACAAAAATCGAAGACACTTGCATAAGTCCCTATGAGAAAGAAAAAAAAAACCCATATATACAACATCCTGGCTACTATTGGTACAAAATCTTTTCTATAATGAACAATATTCATAGAAGGGAACCTAGGGAATTCCTTTGTTCAATACCCTCTTCCATACAAATGAGGCACATATAAGGGGTCCGTTCAGGACCCACCACTTTATAGATCTCAAATAGAAGAAACAAGGTTAAAAAACTGCCTCTTAGAGACCAACCATATATAATAACATCCCATGGACCACTTACGATAGTTTCCTTGTCCATCTAAATGTATGCAATAGATCAGATGTTTATGGTTATCTTTCAATCAAATGGTTGATAGTACTGCAATGGCAGGAGTGGAACTACCAATGGTGGTTCCAGACCGAGGGTCTTATATAAATCAATTTCAGCATTAATGTGTGCTGGTTGAAATCAAAACGCATTACATTATCAGTTGGTCAAATCAGTTCAAACTTAAAAAGGCCAAAATTTTCAAAATTGAAATGAAATATCATTGAAGTTTATATGACTGTGTCACGAACCCCTAAAGTATTGGTACTGCAGGCAGGAATTCATGTTTTTCCAAGAATACCACATATTTCACCTACTCTGAATTAGTTTTCACCTGCTATTACTGGCTTGGCTATCTTCACCTTCAGTGTGAGTTCTTTTGGTGTCTGAAGAAGAAAATCCACATAGTAAAGCACAGGTGTATAAGTTCAGCTTTACAGATAATATAAATGGAAGTACCAAAAAAAATCAGTGCTTCAAGGAATACCCGAGCTGGATTTAGGCAGCATGAAACACAAAATTCATAAGAATTGCAGCACTGGGAAACAAGGTTGCATCCACTGCAGGCAAGAACAAAGAATTTTTGCCAATCTGCTTAGCATTGCTGCTCAAGTTGAGTACTTTAAACAGTTGGTGTTTAGAGAAAAACTCACTGACAAGAAAATGGACCTCTTGTTTTAGGACAGCAACGAGACCATGAATCCACCGAAAGAGCATCACATACATGGCCTACAATGGGAAGCATGGTTATGAAAGCTGTGACAGGGATGGAGAGTGAAGGTGCAGAACTGCAGATTTATGAATTGAAATAACATGAAAAAAATTGATAGTGCTGCAGTCAAAACTCTTAACGAATCTACGGTAAGGAGAACATACATTAAGATATAATGAAAAACTCAATGCCTTTTTTTTGTGTGTGTGTGAGTGTGGGCGTGGGCATGCGTGTGTGTGGACATGTGTGCACGCTACCCAAGAAAATCGGTTAAGTTACAGATTTGCACGCTAATTCTAAAAAAACAGCATATCAGTGAAGCTAAGTTATCTAACAGATCACTGAAAACTATGCAAAAACCTATTGAAATCCTGTTGAGAACCCAGATTTGTGCTTCTTCTGTGTGCCCTATGGGAACCAAGGAACCACAACATCATCCCTAAATTGTAATTTCCTAAAAAGATATACAGATGTTTTCATAAAGTGGGAAGTGGCACTGTTCAACCAGAAGCCTTGGGACAATCACTCAATTGTAAAGGCATGCCAATGCCTGTGTTTTCTTTTTTTCTTTTTGTCTTTATTGGAGCAGGAAAAATGCTCTTAAATTTTTACAACAGTTATCTTGTGTGATTTGAGGGGATGGAGGTTGACAGGTTTCCTGGTAATTATAGAATGACCAACCATCCTGCACCTTTCTATTTTTCTAGACGATAACATGTGACTATTGAATATAAAAAGCACGAAATTGCATCCATTTTGTGTGCTATGGATATACAACAAAGTAAAAATTTGCATTGCCTAGCATCGATACGCTCATAATTCATGCATGCTAACAAGAAAAATATAATACTAGAAGGAAAGGTAAAAATTGCTATACCATTATCATCAGAAAGTAGATATCTTCCTTGAGCTGTATTTCTGCAAATTTGTTTCTCATGATGGCTGACATCCTTCCTACAATTCACAAGTGAATAAACGATTTTGATACGTTAACATGATACTTAGTAATAGGAATACAAAATGTCTTTACAACTTATATATACCAGGTTGAAAGGATTCAAAATGCATTCAGTATCAGGATAATAATAAACTGCAGATGATACAAAAGAACTTTAGAAAACAAAAATATTCTTTACTGTAAGGGTTACAGAATATAAGTACCAGGATAATAATAAACTTAAAATGATACAAAAAATAAAGAATTCTCAAGTGCATAGATTATTAAATCCTAGAATCCTACTCCAAAGGGAAGCCTAGAACAGACTTATTTCTCAATAGGACCCAAGAGCGTTAATCACAAACCACATCCTTGGGGTGTTGTCCCCTCCATCTTATGCAAGAAAAGAATTGTTATATAAAAGTGAATGATGTTTCTTGCCAACGTTGTGGCATTGTGGCTTGATTTGTAGTTAACAGAGAAACAAAGAAGTTCCCTATCTGCATTTACCAAATACTGAAAGCAGTGTCGTCCATATATGAATTTTGAGTCTGAATTTGAGCTGATGGATAAATGGGTATAATTCTCCTACCTTTCCCCAATTTGCTAGCTTCTCCCCAAAACTAGTGAGTAAATCACTAAATCTATATGAGTTACTATGAAGATTCTGCAATCTATGTAGTGCAGGTACAGTTACATGCAGACAATTCTAAAAAGCAGGGTTAGTGGAGTTGGATTTAAGAATTGTATTTAGTGAAAGGATCTAACATTGTAATACCACTCTTGATCTTATATCAGTCTAATTTCCTCGGTCAAATCACTTGGTACCAATATAAGTTCAAGTAAACCTATCACTCAAGTAAGGAAATCACTAAACTATCTCAATATCTAGTCGCATGAATCATGAGACACTACTATCAGCTGCAATAAAGAAACTTTTAAATATTAAGTTAACTCAGAGAAAAGAATTTGAGGAAGATACAGTTTGGTGCAAGCTTAAATAAAATCAAACTGTCTGCCATCTAAGATAGTTTAATCAATAGGCAACTTTTGTGATTTGTCATATCCCATACAATTTCATTAGAAGTATGGTCCTGCTATCACTAAGCACATTCTTTTAGGTGTTCAAACAAAATAGTGAACAATGTAGCTGGGCATCTAAAACAGTTAAAATGATTAGATCGTTAAGATAATAAAGAGGTGGGGATTTGGAGCTACCCCAAATAAAGATGGAGTTGCATTTATTAGAAATACACTGTCCTGCAAAATTATGGTAAGAAAAAAATATAAATTAAGCATATCCTATCCAAAAAGACATCACAAAACCTATGATCTTGAATTATTCAATAGAGGAAAAAAAGAACCAAATAATAGCATAATTTTTATTCAGGTGTTACTGCCAAAGAAAAAGAAGGAGAAGAAGAAGACAGAAAGAAAACTAATCACATCGTAAAAAAAAAGAACCAAAAATTTCCATAACTTATAACTCAGATTGCTGCATATATGATCTATTTAAACATTTTTAACATCGGATCGCATGCAAAGCCAAAGAATGCAATCAAATTTTTTAAAGATAGCAGTTACTACCAAGAACTCACAAAACTAAGATTGAATAAATGATTTCTCAATTCCCTATTACTAAATACAGAAAGATTAAAAAATTCAATTCTTTTGCTGGGAAGTCGAAGATTTCAAATAGAAATCAAATTATAAAAAAAAATGTGGAGATTTTCCATGAAATTCAATGAACAAGTAAATTTGTTGCAAGATTTCACGGGGCTTGATGCATAAATCTCATAGATTTCTAAAATTCAAAGCACTTAAAAGAGATTTAGAAGTCAAGGGCTTACCTTATTGCAGAGCTTCTGGCGGGATATTGGAGGAGCAGTAAGCATAAGAGGATTTGACAAAGATTCAAACCAGATATCGCCATTTCCCTCCAGAGACGGACAAAGAGAGCAAATATATTGTAAAAGGGGTCTGCTAGTCACACCTCAAATTTTACTGAACTTACCTCACGCTCTATCGTTGCTGATTTCACCTCACAAATT